>OY747711.1:29078913-29273913 GCA_963556495.2 Valencia hispanica
AGGAGACTTTGCTAACTCAGTTGGTAACATTGGATTTAGAAGTATCCTGTTGAGTCAAGTTTATTTGAATAACACATTTCAGCAGCAAGGTAATTCAGTGTGTTACAATATAAAAAACATTATACAATAATCAAACAAAAAACATTATATTGCAATAGTAAAATTAAGAGAATTCATCAAGAGTTGCAATCCAGACTAAAACAAATAATTTTGCATTTATTAATCAAAAGCAGCTCTAAAAAATGTGTTTTTAGCCTTGATTTAAAGGAACTGAAAATAAAGAGGGCGAAATAGAAAACCATATATCTCATTCCTTCCATGTCACATTTCTACACTACTATGTGTAAAGATTGAGGCAGTAAATGATTCAAAATATAGTTTTCCTCATAGGGACAGTATAAATACTAAAAATATTTTAAAAAGTGATTTGAGATCCAAGATCAAGAATTGCATTTTGATAGCCAGAAAACCTTGCAAGATTTTGGAGGAAAACAGACCTAGAATTTCCACAGGTAACTATCATGTAAATATCAGGTAAATATTATGCAATCTGATCTATTTCTGTCCAACTGACCAGATCCTTAAGTCAGAGTCATTGCTGTAGAAGATCCTAAAACTGGTGTGGAGTCATTTGCAGATGCTGCCAAAGGTCATATATTAACACTTGCTAATGATGTCAAGCTAGGATACATATTTTAGTATTCTTATGAGGTTCTGCTAGCATTTAACACTCCCTCACTTTTCATTAGCTTCTTTTTATTTAATTTATTTATTTAGGTATTTATTTATTTAATCTTTTTTATGGGGGGGGGGGGGGGGGGGTAGTGGGTATTTTCTTCTGCCTGCATTTAGCCTTTTTTTTGCATTGTAATTTCTTGTGCTACGGTGCTGCGGATAGGTGGGACAGATAACAAAAATAATAACTATCTTGGTTAAATTCATGTGTTAAAGGAAGAAAATATTCAGTCCACTCAGTCATCTTGCACTGCAGTTACATGCCAGGAACTATTTTCATATCAACCCATGATGGCGTAATAACTTGTCCACTCATATTATCATGACAGAGAAACCTGCTCTGTCTGTTTAAAGAGGCTTAATAAGCAAATCAAACTGACAGATTAAAAGGTTGTTTTGGACTTGGTAGCATTTCAGTGACCTCGCTCTTTTCATTTTTATTTTGATGCCTCTACATAAGAAATAAAAAGGTCTATTACCTCCTGGAACCAAGGCTCTTCTTTTTAAAGATAAAATAATCCACTTAATTTAAATAAACAAATAAATATATGCATAGGAAAGTCTGAAAAATCTGCAGAAAAAAGCTCCCATTACTTGGGTTGGTATTCAAACATATGGGATAATGGCCTTCTGTTTAAAAGTAAAAACTCCAAATAGGATTTCCGACGGTTCACTGCAGAGAATAAACCGAATGGTACTTAATGTGAGAAATGTTGATACTCTGACAATAGTTTATGTAGACATTACAGCTCAGTGTCTCCCAATTGTATATTGACGCAGAGGCCGTTGACAATAAATCACTGGATCCACCAGAGTGTATCCTGAGAATAAAAAACATTTCAGACAACGGTCCAATAGAGCCCACCGTAAGTGACAGATGAGTTCACTTTTCTCCACTATAGCTTTGATCATTGAAGGAATGAGAGAGTTAGAGTATGCATTGTTTCAGAAGCCACAATTTTCTACTAAAAAAGGTGACTTAAATCATGGTAAAATATTTATTATGCACTTTTGGCATAGATTATTATTCTAATAAATTGCTAATACACCAATATTTTATCTGCAGTGTTGACTTACAGTACAGTCAAATTTAATTGAAAGCATTTTTAATTCATCTTATTTATTATGTTACTTTGCTCAAATGCTGCCTAAAGAATCCAGATCTAAATGCAATCACATATTTATTTAATATAAAATCAACCTCAAAGTTTTGAATCCTAAGAAATACTTTATGCATAAGGCAGTGTTTCTCAAACTTTTTTTTATCGTTCCCCACTTTGGACAAAGGAGCATACACAAGCCCCCTGCTTTTATCGACCCAAGAGAATAGCGACCACGCCTGATTTTTAAAGAATTATATTTATTTAAATAGCTGAGTTAGTCTACAAGTTTTTAAGGGTATAAATTAGTTGGAAAAAGGGGTTGGGCACTGTTATAAAACCGGCTCAGAAATATATGCTGTCAGTAGTTGCTATATGTAGAACTTCAGCTCACAGTTGGAGAAAATAAAAGTTGTAGTTTTATCACAAATACAAAGCTTTCAAAAATACAAAATAAAATTAAAAGTAAATAAAGAGCAAGATACTCATCCCTGTAATTCCTCCGTGGTTGACCGTGTGACTTCTCTGACTCTGAAATGTTCCCTGATCTTTTTAGATATTTGTCCATTTTGTAGATGGAATCTCTGATAATGCGGCTACTTCAGCTTGTTTTGTTCTGCTGCGATATATTCCAACGTCAAATTCCCAGCCCGATGTTCCAGGTCCCGGTTCTGTTTACAATGATGATCACAGTTGCTAATTTATTTGAGTGTGTTTCATTTTGTGAGAGGGGGGAGCTGCTTGATTTAAATTACAGTGCAGTGAAACATTCCCAATGACGCAAGGCCCATAGTTTGAGAAACACTGGCATAAGGTGACATCTGAGTATTACGACAGCTCTGATTTTAGTGTTAATCAACATATAGAGTTTGACCTTTCACTTACTTTGCTCTCCTGCGCACTTCAGCTAGCTTTAGTTTTTATGATTTAGACAAAATCTACTCTTAATTTAGCAGTTAGAGCCCCTTTTTCCAAAAATAATAAGTTCATTTCTAAGGATAATTGTTTTTAATGACCATTACAACTGTCCATCCATCCATCCATCAGCTGATTTCTAAAGATAATTGTTTGTATGACCATTAAAACTGTCCATCCATCCATCCATCCATCCATCCAAGGGCAATTTAGGCAAGGCAAGGCAATTTTATTTGTATAGCACACTTTCAACAGCAGGGTAATTCAAGGTGCTTTACATGATTTGGTAATTAAAAAAAACACATGGAATATAACATTGGAAATTAAAAGTAAAAGAAACACACATTACACATGATACACAAATCAAAAAAGCAAGAGAGCATGAACACATTTCATACATATGACATCAAGCATTTACTCGAAGGCAATTCTAAACAGATGGGTTTTTAGTCTCGATTTAAAGCAGTTCAGAGTTTCAGCAGCTCTTCACTCGTCAGGAAGTCTGTTCCAGATAAGGGGAGCATATAAACTGAAAGCTGCTTCTCCATGTTTAGTTCTGAGTTAGAGTTGGAGGACCCGAGTGGTCTTGGTGGTTGGTACTGTGACAACAGGTCTTCAACATATTTTGGTGCTAAGCCATGTAATGATTTATAAACTAGTAGGAGTATTTTGAAGGCTATTCTCTGAGCTACAGGGAGCCAGTGTAAGGACTTTAGAACTGGGGTGATATGCTCTACTTTCCTGGTTCTAGTGGAGGACGCGAGCGGCAGCGTTCTGGATCATCTGCAGCTGTCTGATTGACTTTTTAGGCAGACCTGTGAAGATGCTGGTGCAGTAATCAATCCAACTAAAGATAAACGCATGGATGAGTTTTTCTAGGTCCTGTTGCGACATCAGTCGTTTAATCTTAGAAATGTTCTTCAGGTGATAGAAGGCTGACCTTGTTATTAGTAATTTAGAAAGACCAATTAATCTAATAGTCATGTTTTTGGACTGTGGGAGGAAGCCGGAGTAAAACCACGCATGCACAGGGAGAACATGTCAACTCCATGCAGAAAGACCCCAGGCCATAATTCTAACCCAGGACTTCCTTGCTGAAAAGCAACAGTGCTACCAACTGTGCCACTATGCAGTCATTACAACTGTTGTACCATATTGCTTATGTACTATTATTGTGACTAATATCTTGTAACATTATTGCATATATGTCTTTCATTTCAATAGCAAAGGAAGACATGGTGCCACAAGAAATTCACTCTCTATGATCACTTTACTGTAGCATACACAATTTGGTCAAAAATAATGATTTCAAAGATTTCTTAATATTGCCAATAAATGCTGCATGCTGCACCTCTCACGGCACTATGTATACCACACATGTGCACCACTGCTACAGAATGAACCCAACTGAGACTCAAATGTTGCAGCAATGACCCAATAATAAAACTAGTCTGCAGAATAAAACTGACTGCTTGACCTGCTTTCTGAATAATTGGGCTAATAATTAGCTGACCACTTGGAGATAGTCAGTTGAGCTGTAGATATTAACATTTTAAATAAAATAAACAAGGCAATTATTACAAAAATAATAAATAACAATAAATAAATAAATAATAAATCTGGTCAATCTATTTTTACTAGTCAATTTTTAAAATGATAATGACATATTTAGAAGTATTTTTATTCATTTTAATTAATATTAAATCAAAACAAACTGAACAAAGAATCCACATCATACCATCACACATCAAGCAGATAAATAAGCTAAATATATTAAATATGAACATTTCACCTGCTGTGGCCTGAACGCTCTGTATGGAGCTGAACTGGGCTCCCAATTATAGACGCTAAATCTGCGCTCTGTTCTCACACTGGAGACTGGAATTACAAGCACCACGTCAGCCAAAGTTTTGAAATCAGGGAACATTTCTCCAGTTAAAGTGATCATAATCCGCAAGACTTTTCTCTTCCTGCTCTTGGCAGAGGACGGTCGCATATCTCCTCTCTCCTCCATGTCTTGTCTCTCTTTGGCTTGCTGCTCTTGTCTTGTCACATCTATTTGGAGCACCTCTCTGCATTTTTCTTTTGAAGTTTTAACCATCTTTACCATGGATTTAGTCAGCTGGTCTCTAAATGCAATGGATCAAATACTCTCTAATTGAAGAACAGGTCCTGGGGGGCCCTTTTGTCCTGGCGGTTATATTATGGATTCCTGAGGAAAGTGGAAGATTATGTGTCTGTCGTTGTCCGTCGAGGACGTGGAAGATGTCTATATAGTTGGGTTAATGGTAGCCAGGTTTTTGCTGTTTGGAGCAGGTGGATTCCTGGTTTATCGCAAACTTCAACAGGTGTGAGCAGCAATTGGGAAGCTGGATGAACACAAAGGGATGTGTCAGGCTGTAAGTACTCAGACTCAAGCGTTAAATTAATTAAGCCGCAGGTTCGCTGCGATGTCAGAACTTATATGTGGAATGGAAACCAACTTGGAGAAACTTTCAGCCTGGTTTGGTGGAAACAGACCCCCTGATTAAGCCTGGGAGACCGCTGAAAGACTTTAAGGCAGACAAAACAGAGCTCCTGCCTGGAACCAAAACAATCACTGCTATCTGGAATTTGGCTCCCTGTTCTGGCCTTGAGGCTGGCAAGCAAAAGCTCTCAAGAGGACAATGCTGACAGCAGCTCCTTGCCCACCCTCACCCTCTCCTTAAATGGGACTGAGTGAAAATTCACTATAACTGATGCACACACGCATGCACCTTCACCAAAATCACAGAAATGCATGCATTCCTGGATCTCAAAGTGCTTGTCCCCCCGCAAAGCAAATGAGATGAGTGCCTTCATGTTCTGTGGTGCAGCTATGCTGGCAGCTACCACCGTAGCCCATATCCTGTCTGTCTCTGTGTTGTGTGTGTGTTTTTTTTTTGTTTCTGAAAAATCTGATTAATAAAGTATTTCTGATTCTGAAGACTCTATGAATGCCAGCTTTTCTGATCGCTTCAGCGAGAGGAAATTCCTGCATGCACTCCTTCTGCATCAGTGGTTAAGCTGCAACAATTTCCAGGTCTGTGTACTGTGCAGTTTCAGATGCACTCCATGCCTGTGTAACTCAACGCACAATCAGTTCAGGGATAGCGAGATGCACTGTGTTCGGTGTCCATGTCTGAGAGGATGCTCAGATGCTCTCATGGAATTTTTTTTTTTGATTGACTAATTATGTGAACCCTGTGTGTAAAATTGAAAATGTCTGTGCGACTCCACCAAGTGAAATGTGAATTGCAATCTCTCAAAATGATGGATTGGCTTCAGATTTCTCCGTCACCGTTTAAAAAAAGAGGTCAATTACAGAAGAATATTCCGTTATGGCGACCTCTGCTCCTAACTGTATTTAAATGGTTCTCCCTAGCTCTACCTCTCTCATGCCTCATTATAAGGGGCTGAGTTTTCCTGAGCTATCACTGTAGTTATGCTGCTATACACCTAGACTGCTGGAGGACAAAGTGGCCACTTCTCCTCACTCTGTTATGTTTTTCTTCTACTATTCTCTAATTGCATTATTAGCTGTTATATCAACTGTTAACTTGATGTTAACTTAATTTATTTCTTCCTTCTGTTCTCCAGTGTTTCCTTAAGTTCCCCTTAGATTCCTCCCTAGACCTATTTTCTTTAGTTTCTAGTTTCTTAAGAGTTTTCTGTCTCCCTTCCAATTTCTTCCCTTTCCTGCTGTCTCCTTGCCACTCTGGTCTTGACCCAGTTTCACTCATTGCCCTCACCTGCATCTGCTTTCACTAATTAGTCCTTGGTTTTCTCTGTCACTTCCTCATTCCCTCCTCAGTATATATTCAGCTCTCATTCACTCACTACTCGCTGGTTCGTCGTCATTCTTCCCTGCCTGGTTCCTGCCTGGTTCCTGCCTTCCCTGTTGCCCGTCAAGCTTTCCTGCCTGGTCCTGTTTTTTCCCTGTTGCTGCATTTTTTGATCCTCCTGAGTTTGTAAATTCATATTCCTTGTTTTTTGTTGTAATTAAATCACTTTTACTTTACTTTGCTGCATTTGAGTCCTCTCTAACACCAAAGAGGTCAAATTGGTTTTTGAGCACCTTTAGGCAGATAGACAAACGCAGAGTTAATTATTAGTTATTTAGTTACTTTGTTGTTTTCCAATGTTTTTAAATCTCGTATATAATCTAATGTTGAATTCCAGATTATCTCAAGTGGTGATTTCCAACCTATCAGTATTCTTCTCCCCGCTAGTAAGGATGTAAAAGCAATAATTTTTTTGCCGATTTTCTGAGGTTCTCAGGATTTGGCATTATCCCAAAAACACCATTCTTCACACTCGGTAGTAATGTGAAGTTGAGAATTCTGGACATATCATGATAGATATTTTCCCAATAATCAGAGAGGGGGACAAGACCAAAACACGTGTGTCATGTTTGCAGGGGACAAGTTACATCTATTACATATATCTCTGACAATTGGATATATTTTAGAAAGTTTAGCATTGGTAAAATAAATGCGATGGATCACTTTTAAATTGTATTAAACTCAGCCTTACACAAGGTCTGCTCCTATTTACTCTAGAGAGTGCCTCCTTCCATTCATTATCAGCTATCAGTCTACCCCACTCCTCTTCCCAGTCTGTTCTTATCTTGTCCAGCGTGGTCTCTGAGAGTTGAGATATAGAAGTATATATTCTAGAAATTAGGCCTTTTTGGTGACTGAAGATATCTAAAATTAGGTCAACGACTGAATCTGGAGGGGTGTTTAGAAAAACTGGGTTATTAAGCTTGGCGTACTTACGAATCTGGAAATGGCAAAAAAGGTGTGTGTGTGTGGAAGGTTAAACTTTTCGCAATGACTGGTAAAGACCTTATCGTCATAAAAGTCTCTCAAACTTCTAAGGCCCAACCTACGCCACATGGAGAAGGGAGCATCAACTTTGGAGGATGCAAATAGAGGATTATTGCAAATGGGACTATGAATAGAAGCTCATTTAAGTCCAAAGGTAAGATTACATTGAGACCAGATCCTTAAGGTAGTAAAAACAATAGGTTTATGAGTGTATTGGGTTGATGGAATGGGTAATTTAGATGTGAGTAAAGCCACCAATGAAGTGGCAGGACATGAGCTAGATTCTAGTTCACACCAATTAAATGTTGGTTGTTGGACCCAAAGAATCATCTTGTGAATGTTGGCTGCCCAATAATGGTTTCTTAAGTTTGGGAGCGCTAACCTGCCATCTAATTTATCCCTTTGTAGAAATCCAAGCTTAATCCTGGGGACCCCCTGTTTTTCCATATAAAGGATGAGATTCATTTATGAGCTGCACTAAAGAATGATTTTGGTAGATATATTGGTAGACACTGAAAAATATATAAAAAGCGTGGGAGCACATTCATTTTGACGCAATTTATCCTGCCTGCAATTGTTAAGTGCAAATTCTTCTACCATTCTAGAGCCAGTTTAATCTGTTCCATTAGAGGTAAAAAATTGGTTTTAAAAATGGATAACTGTCTACAGATATTCACTCCTAAGTATCTAAAGCTGCTACCATACAACTTAAAAGGGAGATTGCTGTCCACATATTGCAGAGCTGAATTATTAATTAGAAAGCACTCACTTTTGGAATAGTTTAATTTATAGCCAGAAAAGGCTCCGAATCGATCTAAAAATTCAATTATGTGGGGAATAGTGGTTAAAGGGTTGGAGATAAACAACAGCAGGTCATCTGCATAAAGTGACAGCACATGTTAAGAGTTACCTCTAGAAATGCCCTGGTTATAGCTGACTGATTTGAGAGCTATAGACAATGGTTCGATTACCACAGCAAATAGTAAGGGACTCAGGAGACATCCATGACGAGTAGACCTGGAAAGTATTGTATTACACTCAAGTATTGTGATCTCAATCCATTTGTACATACTGAAGCTTTAGGCAATGTGTATAGGTGCTTTTTCCATGATATATATTTGGATCCCAAACCAAATCTCCTAAGGACCTCAAACAGTTATTCCCAGTCCACCTTGTCAAACGCCTTTTCGGCGTCGAGAGACACCACCACCTCTGACACTTCGGCAGGGCCTTGGGTTAGAAGTACATTTATAAGTCTACGGATATTTGAAAAGGAGTGACGATTTTTCATAAACCCTTTCTGGTCTGATGATATAATGTCTGGTAGAATAGATTCCAATCTCCTTGCAAGAAAAAAACAAAATGTTATAATTGGTATTCAAAAGTGAGATTGGTCTGTTAGAGCCACATTCTGAGCTATCTTTATTCGGTTTTATAGAGGCCTCTGTGAGGGTCTGGGGTAAGGTACCCAGAGTGAGAGAGTCATTAAACATTTGGAGGAGAAGAGGGGCTTAATTTATTAATGAATTTCTTATAAAAATCTATAGGATACCCAACTGGGCCTGTAAATGATTGAAGGAAATATCAAGGACTAATGGTGCATGGTCAGATATAGCGAAAAATGTGTTTTTGCTACATGAGTATTATTTCAGTTGCATCATACATCCTTTCTGTGACTCACAAACAGCACTGATATGAATTAAGGATGTAGTTTAAGGAAATCAGACTTAAAATTGAACAAGTACAGTAAGATAAAGCACATAAATGCTCTCTATCAGAAAAAGTAAGAAAATTCAGGTAAAACTAAAACTGAACAAATTGTCTATCAAAACTCTTATTACCACTGCACACTTGATCCAGGAACTGTAGCTGCCCAACTCTTCAATTCACAGTAGATACTATCACAATTGAGAATGATAACATCATGCAATTGTTTTCATTCTACAAAACAAAACAAAAAACAGGCCAGTGGATTTGACTAAATGATCTTTATGGTAGAACTTTGAATTATTTAACCTTCTACTGGTAGGTTACCAGGAAGGGTCTGTCTTTCAACATGTGTCCTCATGTTGCTGTATGAATATACACTCAATACTGCTGATTTACTGGCATGTTACCATGTTAGACAGAAAGGTTTGGCAATGTGGCACAGTTGCTCAGAAAAGCAGCATGATAAACAAGCTAATAACAGAACTGAAATCTAATTTGTTTGAACCATTAAGCAGACCAGCATTAAGACGTGCTCATCTTGAATGATTGCTCTGTGAGATCAGTAATCCTGCATTAGCATCTACAGTCTTTTCAGAATATAATTTATGAGGAACAGTCAGATTAAGATAAATGATGTATAAACCCACATAATTCAACCAATTGGTATCATATTTTTCTTACCATAAATTACAAATGGCTTAACTCTGTATAATAACACCTGCAAACTAACTGATTGGATCCTGTCTCATTCAGAATCCCCAGGTGTTCAGCATCTGCCATCTTAGTAAGTGGCTTTCCACAAGCAAACTGAACCCAAAACAATCTGGCAGCTTAGACCAATCTTTAAGCATCATAATGGAGTCTCTCTTTTAAAAATAACAAAGACTACAAAAACAAATCATAAGGTTTTTATTGTGTGGTTTCTACCACTAGCCAATATGTATGACGTAAAAGTACTCATCAAACTGATATTCTGCATCTCTGTTTTGCTAACACTCACAGCAAAACAGAACAAAAAATGTTGCTACATATGAATCAGAGCTGAGTGTAGCAGACCTATCCACATTGGATGATTCATTTCCTGCTGCTTCCCTGAGAATGACCAGAGCAACTAGGATGTGGACCAATGTCAAGAGCACCAGCTGTATGATTTTCCGAGAGGGCTGGGCGGGCTTGGCAGGAACTCATGTTCTTGTCTAGCTGCCTTAGACATTATGCGAAGCAGCCAACAAACTTACATCTGTGTGTGCCGAAGGAAGTTCTAACAGTTGAGTCCAACTGGCTTTGCATCATCATAAATAAAAACGGTTAGACTATAATGGTCACGGACTGTAAAGATTTAAGAGGCTAAATATTTTCTTGCTGCTGAGAAAATGACTCAAATGCCGTAATGATTTTACATTGAAGATGGATGGAACAGTTCTAAAGTAGATCCAAGCTAAGTGAAAAATATGTTCATTTATCAAAACAGGAGTGGTCTTGACAATTATTTCAGAAAACCGAAGCTGATGGCTGAACTCCTCTGCTCATCACAATAACACTATTTAATAACTTTATTAACAGTACATTTAAATAATGTGAACTTGAATAAAATAATTATGTAATCAGAATATCATAGGGAGAAGTATTCATCTTTATACAGAAGCAAAGGAGCTTACAAACAATTATTTTGGGGTGGCTAAGAAGTTGAGAGTGCTATCTTTTGACTTTAAGTTTTTGCTTTATACACCTAACATCAGTTTAAGAACCCAAGACATTCAGGAGACTATTTCAGCAACATCAAAAGGTAAGGTAAAAACAATAGTGTAAGTGACATTTCCCTAAAGCCTGCACAAACAGAATTATTCACACACTGCTAGAGAAGTGCCATCTGATAACAGAGAGATAATAACACTTGGTGGAAGGCTGCTTTCTCAAAGCAGTTTAGAACTTGCTCGTCAGACACTGGCAGTGAAGCCTGTCATGGATGTTGAGGAGGTTATCTTGGCATTTTAATCTAGCTTGACTGTGAAGGAGAAAATGCAGAAAGGTGATTTCTAGGGCTAGCAATAACAAGGACAGGCATGCCTTAAAAAGAAAAAAAGAGCTCTGGATGTGAGCGGAGTAGTGTTCTCATTTAAAGCGACGATGAAGGATTGCAGGCCCAGTTTACCTTGTCCCCTCTACCCTCATCTATCTCCATAGGCTGGCTTAAATGGATATTGTTCTTGGTGCTCCAATCCACTCCTGAGACAAATAATGCCGCATCATCTCAGTCAGATAAAGGAAATAGACGCTGTATAATACAAGGGGAGTATTTACTATACTAATGTGACATCCAGCAGATGACAAAAAAAGAGATACATAGAGCTGTGAAAGAATTTTAAGGATTTGTTTTGTCATTATAATTCTAGGTTAGATGAAAAACCATACACTTCCCTTTATGACAGTGCGTCTATATTCTGTGACCCGGTCACTAAGCTCAAATCATCTCAAACTGGTATTTTTTTAGTGGCTATATGTTCACTGTACTCCAAAGGTCACCGAATCTCAACGCAGAAAAGCAGTTTTATGATGTGGTAAAACTGGAAATCCACATTATGATTGTGCAGCTAACAAACTTGTGATGCCATCATTTGAATAAGTACCAACATCTCTGAGTAATGTTTTCTTAATCTTGTTTATTATATTACAGAAAGAATCAGGAAGTTCTTCACACAAAAGCAGGTTCAATCTGGTACTAGTGCTTTTTACGTAATAAAGTGGCCATTAATACTAAATACATTGAGTTGAGAATGAGACATGACAACCTTTTATGTTTTATAAAGTACTTACACTGAGCCCAACACACTCTCCATTGATTGAACATAGTTACAAGCTACAGAAAAAAAAAATTCACAACTCAACCATTAGACACCGCCACAACAGCTTGTGCTTCCTTCAGACAAATGTGCCCTGGGTGGTGAGCCATGGTCCATTACAAAAATTGACACTGGATGGCCAAACATAACACTGATTATATGAATTTAAGGCCCAAGAAAAAAACCCAAACACTACTCACAATAAGTTAGGGATATTGTTATTTACATGAGTGCTATGAATATTTGGTCTGAATTTTAATGAAATAAGTAAAAGTGTCCTTTGATATTACTAATAATGAATGGGAAGAAACAGCATTTTCATTAGTGTAATATTTATTACCCCAAGAATGTAGACATTAACAAGGGTAGCCCCAAATAACACAAATTGACAATGTCAGTAGCGGCCATTCCACCATTTGCCGCAATGACAGCTTGACAGCGACGTCTAATGCTCCTCACTAGCCTCATGTTGTTGTCCCGAGGCAATGCGTTCCACTCTTCCACAAGTGCTACACACAGTTCTGCCAGGTCACGTGGGGGTGGGGTACAATCATCCAGTCTCTGCTTTAGCTGGTCTCAAACGTGCTCTATGGAGTTCAGGTCAGGGGACATCGCTTGCCATACCATATGAGGCACTCCGACTTCTTGAAGTCGAGCTGTGACTATTCTGGCACGTTGTGGTCGAGCATTATCATCCATGAACAGAAAGTTGGGGGTGTGCTGGCGTAATTGGGGGATGATGATGGGTTCAATGATGTCTCTGAGGTAAGAGCGTGCAGTGACTGAGCCATCTACAATAACCACATCAGTTTTGCGCTGACTGGTGATGCCTGCCCAAATGGTTACACCTCCTCCACCAAAGCTAACCCTGGGGACCATGTTGACCAAGGCGTATCGCTCACCTCGCCTTCTCCAGCAATGCTGACGACCATCATTTCTGTGCAATGTGACCCGACACTCATCAGTGAACAGGACGGTAGACCACTGATTCATTGACCAGGTCACATGGTCTTGTGCCCACTGCAAACGTTCACGGCGGTGTCAATGGAGTCACCTGCAACGGTCGTCTGGCATTCAAGCCAAAGCGGTGGAGTCAGTTGCGAATGGTTTGTCTAGAAACCCTATTGCACCTCACATCTCGTAAACAGGCCTGCAGCTGTGTGGCAATTACAGGACGATGTCTGAGTGCATAGGTCCTTAGGTACTGGTCATTGTTGCGGTCTGTCACTCGTGGGGCTCCACTCCTGGGTCTGTCACGAACTCTGCCAGTAGTTCTGTGTCTTGATGCAAGTCTGCTGATAACACTTTGAGACACACCAAGTTCACGTGCAACATCCAACTGCCTGCCACCGACACAAAGGCAAGCTATGGCCAGGTGGCGCTGCTCGTCCGTTAAGTGACATTGTGTGTTCATGGCTGTTTGAAGGATGAAGTTGGAATGACTTACTGACAATACCAGTTTTTTAAACCCACAGCATGTTGAAATTGATGCCACATTGAAAAGGGTTGTCTTTAGTATTTTTTGGTGTTGGCCCCAATATGTAAGGCACACTGTACACAGTGAGACCATTACGTGAAAAACACAAAATGAGGTGTGTCTATCACTCCAATACAATTGCCTCCTTATCCAAAAAATCTCTGAAGTGAAACACCATATGTATGAGATCCACTGAGTCTCTCACCAAATCCCTAACTTATTGTGAGTAGTGTTTGTACAAAGTACATGTAAGATAACCAATGTAAAGTTCAGCTTTTATCGAGATGAAAAGGGTTTTATATTGACTGAAACTTATATCTCGTTTATACAGTACAAATAAAAAATTTTATTTTGGTGAGCAGACAGATCTGGCTAAGGTTTATCATCAAAACAGTGGTTTCACCTTGTTTTAGAATAAAAATGAAATAATTTGAGATGCACAACCTGCAGATGAGGTTAATTTAAATGCTGCAAGAAAAACATATAAACTCAATTAATTAAAGGTTCAACCAAATCATTAAAAAAAAACTTTACATAGAGGTTGAGTCCATACCTTGTTAAAGCTGAATATTTGGCAGGCAAATCTGTTTGCTAAATAATTGTCAATAACAAAATGTAATCTGTCATCTGCCATCATTGTTGAGTGCTCATTTTCAGCTTGTATTACTGCCAAAGTTTGCAGACAACAGCTCTACAAAGGACACATTTAAAGAATCTTAAGGAAAAGTTTCCTGTTTGCTCTTTCCATATGGCTCATTTCAGTAAAATGGCGAGGGGGGTTGCGAGACTTTGTGTTAAACCATGATGTTTATCAGGGGAAAGATCCTGCCGGAAAAATCATTATGGGCCTGAGCAAAACATCTCTCAGGGCTTGGACATATTGTCTGAGGGGACACGTCAATGGGGTTCTGTTTTCTCAAAAGCTCCAGTGAAGACATTTTCATATTCACAGAACAAGACAGGGCAGTCTAAATGAGAATGGGGAAAAATTTCAGGAAAATTATGGGAGTTTTTATAGAGTGATATGAAACAGAGCTAAACTATCACTCATGATCATTGTGGAAAACAATGACGTACTGTGACACACTAGAGTAAAGAAACAGATGTCTGTTAGGTAATGAATCAATTAATTCACAAAAAACTAAAATATAACCCAGCAGCCCCCATAAAAATCATGAAAATTGTCCTTCAGCTATAAGCAAAGCATTTAGCTCTGGTTAATATAACAGACAAGAAACGTAAATGCTTACCACCTTCCAGAGCCGTCAACCTTACAAAGTTTTACTTACTATATTAAGAAACAACATTTAGTCATCTATCACAGCAGCAACTTTTTTCTTTATAATGTCAACTAAGTTTTAACATGAGCAGTTTTGTCATCCATTAGTCATGTATCTCATCCAGATGTCTGGTGCAGAAAAGAAAGGGAATAGGAGATAGCAGCAGGTGTAGATCTCTATGAGCCCAGCTGAGCTCTAAAAGGCAGTGCTTAACACCCACAGCTCTATCATCTGGCCTCTCCCCCATCTCCACAAGCCTCTCGACAGCCCATTCCTCATCATTTACCCCTTTTTGGCTAAGCCCAGAGCCCTTCTAATGGGCTGCTCTGAATGCTTCCAGATGTTTGTTTATTTGTTGTGCAGCAACTGTAAAACAGTTTACTCTTTGCTTGGATCTGTTCCCGTTACTCGATTTTTAGTTAGATTTTTTCAGAGGGGGAGGGTACTGACAATGCAGAAGAGAGGTGTTACCGGAGTTTCTGTGCAGATAACCTCAATGTACAATAAAATTAAACTTTCAGAAAAGAAATGTGAAGTGGTCCATGGGTGTCCTAATAAGGAAGTTTTTGTTTTATTCTCCCCACAAATTTAAATAATATTTGTGCACATTTTAAGATACATACATATAAAGGAGCTTAGAATAAAAAGAGCCCTAGGCTTGTACTGTAAGACATATTTCAGGGATTTGTTCCTAGTCTTTTTACTCCATCTGTCTTTCATTTACTACTCTAACTACAAGAACAGGCCCTGAGCAAAACTTATTTCATAAGTTACGCCTGGGTCATAACACCTGTTAAAAACGCAGCGACTAGTGTCTAGCGTACAGAATAAGTTAAAGATTTACTTGCAAGTACAACTATAATTAGATCTATTTCTTTATTATTTTTTTTATAAAAGGCAAGATATCATATTGGTAAGTAAGATAACCAAAACATCTTGAAATTATAAAACAATCCACTGTTTTTTTAACAAAACTTCTGTGAAGTCCACTGATCAATTTATTAACTAAATCAACTGCTCACTCTGAGTTTCCTGCTGAATGTTTACCCATTAAGATTTTTTTTCATGTGTCTGAGCTAAATAAACTAAATAAAGGAGGAACTATTTGACTGCACCAAGTATTTTTACTTTTCCTTCCAACCATTACATGTGTAGCATTAGCTTGAAGTAACTGTTTAGGACCAAACAACATGGATTTGTACAAACTTATGGAGTTAAAGTAGCATGACTGTCAGTGTGCGTGCAATGACATTTTGACAGCTAGAGTGCTCTAATGCTTCACAAGCAAATTGATTATTTTGAGAAAAGTGAAATGTGTATGATTCATGCATATCTTGATAAATAATGTTGCCTGTTTTTTAACAAATTTTTTTGAAAGAATAAGAATGGCTGGTATACATAAGGGTGCATAAGACTAATAATGCTCGTCAGAACTGGAACACAAATTGCAACATCTAGCTTGAAAAGTGACAAAATGTTTGTATTCTGAAATAAAGAATGAAATAAAGTTTTAATCAGGTGTGGTCATTTACCACGACTGAATTTGCCATTGAGTGCTTTTAAAACCCTGTATATGGATAGGTCTCTGAGCTACTGCTTTCGGATGACATTTGCACCCTGCACTTCATCAACTCAAATTTGAGCTGGAGACTTTGCTGTCACTTCTTTTGTCTTGGGTAGCCATTGTATTATGCATCAATACTTGGGTTTACCATTCTAAATATAACATCATTACTATCTGGCCACTTTTGGCTGCATTCTCGGTTGCTTTACGCTTGCTTTTTTTTCATTTTCTTTTGAATATGTTTCTACATTTTGGTTATGAATTTGAATATGCACCTTGTGAGAAAAACACAATTGAAAAGGAAAAGGTGTAAAAAATTATGATACATGCCCTGTGATTTGTGGCATTCAATGAAAATCATCAGATAAAAAAGCTGTCATTGGCTGTGGGTTAATTGTATGGTACAGACCATTCTATGTGTAGGCATATTGTACTTGAGGCAGAGACTTCATTTTCTACAGCTAGATTTAGAGTTATGCTGGCAGTTGGACCAGCACCAAGAGTTAGAGTCAAGGTGACAGTAGTGGAAGGTCCTCAGGCCCCTCTGCCAGACTGTGTTCTACACTCGATGTCAAGCTTTCACCAAAGTACACCAGAGCCCCCACCGTACTCCTTCACTTTGTCTTTTGTATAGTTCTCTCCTATCTAAAGGTATAATCTCTATTGTTTAATGCTCCTTTTCCTTGTGACTTTCTTTACCTTTTCCCAATTATTTTGTGGTGATCAAAAAGTATAGTTTGGAGTCTATAACCAAACCAAAAACATATTTCCTGTTACCCATCTGCTTTTGTCTCTACTGCCTTATTTTAACAATGTCTCCTCCAGGTTGATTCCTTCACCAATCATGACAGGAGTTGTGGCCATGGTTTCTACCCCTCTTTCCCTGGGCAGTGACCTGCCAGCACTGCCCTGCTCTGAGAGCTTGTTGCTGCTGTAATTACCTCTGGCACCCAGGCTCTGGGGCTTCCATACAGGTGACATGGTGGGTGCAGACGGCTGAAAGGAGGAAAGAGAGGTTCTTTCTGTGCGGTCGAGAGGAGGTGTGTCAGAAATGCTGCTAAAACTATATGGCCTCCCTGTTGCTCTTTTAAAATGAACATTTTAAACAACTTCTGTCACTTTCACATATTGTAAAAAACAGACTTGAATTTTAAATTACAAAAAGTATGTTATTTCAGGCACTGAATACTGAATACCTCAAGTCTGAAAAAGCAGTTGTGATTGGAGGAAAAAAAAACAAAGTGTGACTAAAAAGCAAAACCAAAGAAAAAGTGTAAATGTGTTCAGAGACAAAAGCGTTGCAGTAACCTACATAAAATCATGCTGCATTTTGTTTACTCTATTGTTCACTAAGCTAAAATCTGGATGTAAACACTGAGGAATCACTGTTAACGTCCCATTTTGGCATGGCTTTGTTCTCTCTAAATGAGAATGTGCTGTGACCATCTACCACATGGTGAAAAAAATGCAAAGTTTGGGAAAGGATAAATAAATGTAGTAGGAGAAACTGTTGAAGTGGGGGCTTCAGGCAGGGGCATGAAACAGAGGGGAAGGGCAAATATGAGGATTGTGTTATCTAAGACTGCAGTACAACAGCATAAAAATAAAAAATGAAGACTGTCATTGTTCCTTAGGTCTTAGACGGAGGGGGAAAATATCCCATGTGCCAGATCCATTCACCTTTAAATAAGCTGTTCTTATCAGGTCTGATTTTGACAAACTACAAGGTATCTCTGTACTCGCATCTTGCAAGACCTGCCACTGTCCTGAATTTAACGACACAGATCTGTCCTTGGTACAACAAATGGGGCTGTTAGTTTACTCTGTGTAGGGCAGAGAAACTCACTGCTAATAAGTCATTCAGTCAGTGGTGGTCAGCTCATTACAATAAGCTCCATAAAAGACAGATGAAGCCAGAGCAAACTTTTGCTTTTAGCAGTATTGAAAAAATCTTTTATTCCACATATGGAGTTTACTAAAACATCAAGCTTATCAGATAAGACGATACATAGTGTTAGGTTCACAAGAGAATCTACTGACATTCTAATTTAATGTTGCTTTCACAAATAAAGGTTTAATCGATCTGAAACAGCATTCCAAAGAATTGGAAGTCAATGGACAACACTTCAGTGCATGTTTGAAGAGTCCACATATTGTGGTTTCTAGGTATGTCCAATTCTGTGGTAGTCCTAATGATAAAAGATAATTAGGAATTCTTTTTTCTTGTGTTTTCACAAAATAAATAATGGTTTCATTATTCTCATAGTCTTGTTGTTTAACATTTTTTATTGAAGATGATTAGATGCAGTCCAGACTCATTAACAAACTGTGAAATGGGTCTTTAGCTTAGCATCAACGGGAAGCTCCATAGAGAAGCTTCCAAATGTTAGCACTGCTAGCATCTAATAGTTACCTAGTAGTGGGATTCTCACAGTGCTTAAAGATCGTTTTACAGTTTCTTTTTCTTTACTGGCACACAAAATGCTACCACACAAACTATTTAAAAGACATGGAGGTTTATATAATGCTTTTATAACTGACTGTTGTCAACCCTCAAAACGACCACCCCCAATTAGTCAACTGCATGAATAGGCAAAACAATTTGTAACCCATGGAAAATGAAATTTCAAATACCCCAACATATGTGGCATAATAAGAAACACTGCTATGGCAACTAAACTAATACCAGTTCTGCATGGGACTTCATTAGATTCATTGCTTGAGATTTAAGATTTCAAAAGACCAGATAATACAGGCAGAAAATACTAAACTTGCTTTAACAGAAAGTATGGTCACATTACTGGTTAGATCTAGTTATGCTAAGTTGATAAGTAATTTAAATTGGGGCGTCGGTGAGAGATATTTTCCACATAAAAATATGAACAAATATTTTAGGACCAAGAGAGAAAAAACTTCAAAAATATCTTATTTATGTTATGCATTGTAACATAACCCAATTTTAACCATAAATTGGATTTACAGCAAATGATTCAAGATTTCAATTTGCCATAAAAGGCTAATGTAATGCTCAAAACTACAATAGAATCATACAAAAGTCTTTGTACACATACTGACTGAAATGAAAAACAAATGCTTAGCTGAATACAAGTATGGTTCAAAACTGAGAAAAGTTTCTCAGTGTAGTATGCAGAAAATCATGTCAAATAGATAGCCTACTAACTGCTTTTGTTTTAATCTTGCACATGGGAAATGTATTATCAATTGCAATAAATAAAAAATATTTTTGATTCATTCTTACCTAAAAACATGATTTAAACCCAGAAGATGACCTTCAGGATTAATTTACAACATTGTGTCTTTTTAATGAATATGATGACTGCAGTGTCTGATGTTAAGAAGTTGCTACATAATTAGGTCAACTGACTACAGGTCAATATGAGGCCTAATCAATGTCTGTGTTTCAACAGATCAAGGATGCTTCATCTTGTGCTTGTAGTTTGTGCATCCACACCCAGATTTATTCCCACTATCAACACATCACACAGACAAGATGAGATCAATAAGAATAGATAACATAACTTTAGTATATGCTCAAGTTCAGCAGATTCCCACTCTCTGCAGCTGTTAGGGTTATGCCCTATATTTACATAATCCAAGGACCTTGGCTCTCACTGGAGAATCTAATTTATGGTGTTTTATGATTTGCCTTGTTCAATTTGATATGAGAACAGGCCTCCTGACTAAACATAATAAAAAAAAAGTGAAAAGATTGATCAATGTGTCTTACCTTGGTGGTTTCTGGCATCTCTGGCTCCTCGAGGCAGAGGTGTGTACGGGAGTGGGTGATTCCCGGATCCTGCTTCGTTGGGCTGCTTGGAGAGACAAGATGCAAAACAATAATAAACATTTAGAGCAAATAAGGTATGACAAGTATTAATGTAACCAGAGTCTTAATATCACAAATTTAGAAATTTTGGAGCAGCTGCAACAGATTTAGGAAACGTATCTAATAAAACAGTTGAGACCCATACAGGGCTCTAATCAGACATAAATAGCCATGGTTCTCAAATTGTGGTACAAGCGTCGGTACTTGGGCTGGCTTTAGCTGGTAGTCACAAGAAATGTATTGATTATTAACAAGGTAAATACAAACACATGGACTTAGATGTTGTGGGCAACAGTGAACCAGCAGCAAGTACTAGTAGTTTTTAAAGGTCTTGTTCATTGCGAAAGCATGTAATACTTGTTCTTTTCGAAATACGATCGGTCACTCTGAGTTGGATATGCATGCTACATGTGAACATTTCTCCAACCACCATTGCCTGCATTAGCCACAGAAATGAAATAGAATTCAAAAACGAGCAAGTCAGAAAAAGCCACTCCCTTATACGTCACAGAAAAAAAAATTATTCATGGTCTTGTCCACCTTCGGTTGTGAAAGCCCACAAGAAGGCTGTATTGATTTTGCGGCCAGGAGAGAGCAGAGCACATCTCTTCTGGGAGAAGCTAACCGTTAGCAACTTTACAACATGGCGTAATACGTTTGGGCTTGTGTTATTTGTGGATATAGCACATAAGTGTTGCATTTTTTACCCAGGAAAGAGGAGCTGAGGAAGAAACTGTTGGAGTTTGTCTTGGAACACCAGCAGCAAAGTAAGTTTAAGTTAACTATTTGTTCAAAGGCAGGACAAGGGCCACATTGCTGTTAGCCAATCAGAGGTGAGAAGTTTGCATATCATGTATATTAAGTATTAAGACACCCCCCAATTTCCAAATGAAATTTTCGAAAAGTTGCATCTTGCATGAAAATGAAATGCAAAATCACAGCACAATCATTCAAGTAGGTGCAATTTTGTGTGACCAAGGAATGCCAATGATTAACTGTATTTGTGTCTTGTTGCACTACTGTATACACATGTCTGCCAATATAATGTTATGTGGCACTTGTTGAGGAGTGCCACAGGAGTGCTTGTTATAAAAAACTTTAAAATCACTTTTCAACATTGATTAATTTCTCCTCTTGTTCAAATTTAAAATCACCTTGTTAAATGGTCCACAGTTAAAATGTGAGATAATCACATCGATTCATAAGAGTACATCTGAGCAAGTGTGACATAAAAAAAAGGTCTCAGTCTCCCACAACACTCATTAACAAGTTGATAGCGATTCTGTTTTGTTTTTTGTTATTCTTTGGTGCACTTTCAAGGACCAAAACATCCTCCTTCTTCCTCTTAGCCTTTTAGCCCATGGAGCAGGCAGGTTATTGTGACACACTGATATCTGATGCCTTTGCAGAAATACTTTCCTTTCCTGCAGGAAGGAATTCACAAGGCCTTTAATCATAGCAGGAGACTTAAATGACAAATACCTATTAGAGACTGTTTGGAGCTGCATTTCCCCCCGTCCTCTTTTATTGTTGTTCCCATACATGCCCATGCATAACCTTGAAAAATGGAACGATCGGTGCTGTTAAATGGAACCATATTCTTCATGGCCAAAAAGAGTGCTGTGAATTGAAAACAATCACATAATGTGCTTTCAGATAGCATTTCTGAGAAGCATTAAAGTTTGGGCAGCATGTGCCTTGTATTACACCGAAAAGAAAAACGGCAAAATATGCCTTATTTGAGGCCTTCCTACATATCTGCAAGAGTGTTTGAAAGAAACAGCCTGGAATAGGAATATTTTTTTTGACAGCAGACCCACTGTTCTCAGCCTCTGGAGTGGCTAAAACTTGATAAGTTACATCAAAGCTCTCGCACTGCTTGCAAGACGTACTTGTGTGGAATGAGTAGCACAAGTAGTAAAACAACCAAAAATAACAGCATACAGTGCTAAATTGGAACTGCCACCTCCGATTTGAGAAAAATGGGCAATGTAGGTTTAATTCAGTTCTACAGCAGCACCTGGAAAATAGACTGGTGTAAGCCTCATCCTGCTGCAGACAATCAGCACAATCCTTCAGCTTAAAAATAAAAACTTTCTAACTTGTACATTCTGACATTTGGCTGCGAGAATATAATTCCGTTTGGCAGTCACAACAAACACAAAGTGTTTATGTCAATTATGATGAGATGAAGTGAGTAATTCAGGCACTAAGACAGAAATCGTGAGCTGTCTCTTTCCAATCTACCTCTATGCAGCTCTGAACCACTGCAGAGTTTAGCCTCTGCTTGTCTAATTTCCTGATCTGCTTGAAAGATCACAAGACAGGGCCACTCCAGGCCTGCTTGGCCCTCAAAGGGCCCTCCTAATCCTGCTGCTTGGCCACAAATAATCATCCTAGGTGCCACATTATTAGCACCACCACCACAGAGAGATTAAAAATGTAGATTAACGGAACTGGACAACTGGAATAAGATGAATATTACATAAAACTTATGACAGCTGGTTTTAAGGCATCCACCCAGGCACTTTAGGTCCCAAATACATTCAGCTTCTACGATTTTTTTAAAAGTTCCTATTCAACAAAGGTTAATTCAGTAAATTACCGGTGCTCAGGTGGTAGAAGTTTGTCCTGTAATCGGTGGGTTGATGGTTGGATCCTTCGCTCCATTGGTGGTTGTGTCCTTGGGCAAGACATTTCACCTGTCTTGTCTGCTGGTGGTGATCAGAGGACCTGGTGGCACCTGTGTATGGTAGCCTCGCTTCTTGCTTCAGGGCAGTTGTGGCTACAATGTAGCTCACCACCACCACTGTGTGAATGTGTGAGTGAATGACTGAAAGTAGTGTAAAGCGCTTTGTGGTCCTCTGTCTAAAAAAGTGCTATACAAATGCAGGCCATTTACATTTGTTGTATAACACCAGTCAGCAAGCTTCACTTTTCTCATGCATCTCTTTCTGCTTTCTTTGTAGGGCTAGAGATAGACATTTGACCAATTCTTCTCACTCAAATATCATATACTGCAATGTCCTGACACTGTACACTGCCTGGCCCAAAAAAAGTCACCACCAAAAAGGTCACGCACTCTAATATTTCGATGGACCGCCTTTAGCTTTGATTGCGGCACAGATTCTCTGTGGCATTGTTTCAATAAGCCTCTGCAATGTCGTCCATCCAGTGTTGCATTATTTTTTCACCAAGATCTTTCATTGATGATGGTAGAGTCTGACTGCTGCCAAAAGCCTTCTCCAGCACACCCCAAAGATTTGGTTAAGGTCTGGACTCTGTGGTGGCCAATCCATGCGTGAAAATGATGTCTCATGGTCCCAGAACCACCCTTTCACAATTTGAGCCCGATGAATTCTAGCATTGTCATCTTGGAATATGGCCATGCAATCAGGGAAGAAAAAACCCATTGATGGAATAACCAGGTCATTCAGTAAATTCAGGTAGGCAGCTGACCTCATTCTTGGAGCACATACTGTTGCTGAACCTAGACCTGACCAACTGCAGCAACCCAAGATCATGGTACTGCCCCCGCAGGCTTGCACAGTAGGCACTAGGCATGATGGGTACATCACTTCATCTGCCTCTCTTCTTACCCTGATGTGCCCATCACTCTGGTACAGGGTAAATCTGGAATCATCTGACCACATGATCTTCTTTCACTGCTCCAGAGATCGATCTTTATGCTCCCTAGCAAATTGAAGTCACTGATTGGTGGTTTTCTAACGGCTACACAGCTGTTCACTCCCAATCCCTTGAGTTCCCTTCACATTGTGCATCTCAATATGCAGTCTTTTCATTTTTAACTTGTGATTGCGCTTTGCTATTTGATATATTCAAAGCGTTCTGTATTTATACTAAGATTAAATTAAATTTGTGTGGTATCTACTTATTATAAAGTCAGTTCTATAGCCAATTGATTGCACATGACCTTAACTGGGGAATCAGCAATTATAAGATTTTAATTTGTAAAAAAAAAAAAAAAAAAAACACGAAGAAAAACGAAAATCTTGGATCTTTATAATAGTGTATTACTTTGTGTTGGTCTATCAAATTAAATCATGGTTGTAACATGAGAAACTGTGGAAATCTTCAGGGTGTATTCACTTTCAAAGGCCACACTGTATGCACCATTTTTTTCTTCCCCTCATTTGTTATTAGTCCTTTAGTTGTGCCAACACTGAACAGAGGGAGGTGCTGCTGTGTCGTCTATTTAAGACTTTCTAGAGCCTCCTTCTCCTCATTCAGTCTCTCTGCTGTCCAGATTAGTCTGCTCATCAAGCTGAGCATTGTTTTAATTTGCTGGGCCTGGGGCATATGCTGAGTGTTCACATCATTATTGTCTCTGTGCAATGTGAGTTATCACCACAGCTTATGATAATGTGGCACAAATTTACAGGCTGGGGAGAACCGTGGATTCTGAGATAATAAAGACTGGACAGAGGGGAGCAGACGGAGGGAGAGAGAGAGAAATGAGGAAAGTGTGTGTGGAAGAGACACAGAAAAAGGTTGCACACATAAGAGAGAGAGAGAGAGGGGAAGCTCTGTTGGATGTCATTATGAAAGATGATTCCCATACTGGATAATACATCACACCAGTCCTGTCTGTCTAATGTTTTTTCCACTGTTGTTATGTGAATAAATGCTGATAAACCCAGAGGCAATAGTGATTATTAGTTCCAACATATTACCATGAGAGAGAGAAGCAGAAAGAGAATAATAGGGGAAAGTTGGAAAGAGAAGACAAGCAGATCACATAGAGAGAGTCTACTACCTCCAAGTTGGGAATCTTGACACACATATCTGTGACACAAAAAAGTGAGTCAGGAAAAACTGAAAGATGTGCCGTTATTTTTCCTCAAAGTTAGCAGTAAATTTAAAAAATATGGTAAGAGTTATACAAGCCTATGTTGGTGTCAGATGATCTAGGAATATTTGTCTAAAGCACCACTAAAAACTTGATTATCACTGGAAAAGCACATAAAGCATAAATTTTACATCATGTTTAACACACTCCTTCCTTTTTTGGAATACCCGGCTCTGAAGTCTCCCCCCTGAACAGCTCATCCTGACACAGCTGGTTCCTGCCTTGCCTCACCTCGCCTCTCTCCTTTAAGACTGACCAGCAATACAATCTAATTACAGCCGCGCTACAGAGGGAGACCAGTGTAAACACCAGGCCTTTTTATCTCCTTATACATCTGGACAAGTGGACAAAGTGCTAAAAGGAAATAAATGTGGCCTGACAGCCACATCAAAGAGTTCAGCCAGAGGCTTACTGCTACTTAGGGCACAGGAATGTTGTTGCTAAGCATCAACCCGCAACCTATCAGGGTGCAGAGAGGGCCCTGTCCTGCCGAAGAGAGGGAAAACAGGAGAAGAGGGGCGAAATGACGAGGGAAAGGGAAGGGGAGAGAGAGGAAAGAAGGGAGGGAGAGGAGTACGGGGCTGACATTGAGGGGAGGCTAGGGACTCAAGGAGATTTTTGTAGCTTAAAGCAATTGTTGGAAGAAACAAGCCTTCTGTTTTGTTTTCTCTTGACACCATTTCTGCTTTTTGTGCTTGCAAAACACATGTAGAAAAATGCCTTTTGATATGTTTTCTCTTTGGGTCTATATCAAAATATTTCTTTTGTGTCTGTGCATGGAACTTTTTTCACATCTTGTCTCTATAAACTGGTGCTCCTTTCTGATCATGTTAGAGATCAGAGCAGACACAACTTGTGAACTTATTTGAGTCAACATTTAATGCGAGCATGACACGTTTACTTCTCAGCTAAAAGGGATTTTTATATGATGCATGTCTTATACTTCTAAAGCAAGGGTTAGAAACAAAAAACAAAGAAAAAATAAAGAATGAAACTAAATAAGTTTGGGGGAGTTATGAAAAAATTGAGTGGTAATAATAGGACACCAATTGTTCATATTAATTGAGAAAAAATACAAATAAGATACAGTGCCTAGCAAAAGTATAAATACTTCTGAAGGGAAGATAGATGTGCTGGGTTCCATTTAGGAGTATTAGTGTAAATTGGGCTGAATGCAAACATTTTCCCTCCTTCAGATTTTTAGTTGGTTGAATCTTTTCCCACCCACTTTAAAACACGTGAACTTTTTTGAGTTGACCTTTAATGAAAGGATGATACATTCATTCCTTATAAAACAGATTTTTTTTTACTATGCATGTCTTGCACTTCTAAAAACAACACAACAACATAAAAATTCATAAATAAAATAAATGAGTAGCGCAAGTTAGGGGGTGCTACATAACATGCAATGAAGATGATGAAACAGAAAATGCCCTCAGACAAAATTATAAAATAAATAAATTAACTCTTCTGTAATTTATTTATTTATATATATATATATATATATATATATATATATATATATATATATATATATATATATATATATATATATATAATATATTTGTTAGGAACAATCTAAAGTAATTTTCTACTGAAATTACAACTAACACGATTTTTAAAAAGCCTTCTCCTTAGATAATATTTTAACTGCTTTTATTTAACTTTACATATATAGTTAATGACTGTGCCTTAAGGGTGTAAGAAGAGGCTAATAAGCTTTAAACTGCTGTTGTTCACAAGAAAAGTAATAATTCAGTTTTCTTTTGTAACAGCAGAAAGAAAAACACTTGATGTAACGGTGCCTGCAGTTTTGAGCACTACAACACTCAGCTTTTCTTTTTTTTTTCTTTTCACTCGGCAGGAAGACTGCCAAGCTTGTGTTTAATGATTAACCAGTTCTACTCGAATGAGCATGCTCTGAGTAAATGTATCATGTGATCACTGATCACAAGAGCAACTGTTCTGATGTTTCGCTCGAGGCACAGGGGAGCATAAAGTGAAACAGCAACAGCGAGACTTGCAGCTCTGTGTACGGCAAAGGTTGAGCGCTGCTGGACGTTAATCATCCACAGTGGTGACTCACATGTGTAATAAGACCGTGTTTGTTTTTATGCTGAAATTTAAAAAGTCATTTGACCTTTCCTGACAGTGTCCAGCAAGTGTAAGTGATTTAAGGCCTGCATTACAGGTATGTTGTACAATCAGCTGGAAGGCTGTTTTTGCTTCTTTTGTCCAAGTTTGACCTTTTTCCTTTCTGTAAGGCCTCACAAAATAAAATAGGAAAAGACTTTTGTCTTCCTCAAACTTTTGTATCATCTCATTTGATTGCTTCAGCCCCCACCCCCCGCCTCCCGCCAAAAACACAAAACAGAAAATGTGGAATGTTCTGTGCTACCCGTGAGAGACCTAATATTTTTGTTATAGTTTTGCCTTATTTCACTGCAGAGAAAATAAGTATTTTCACCTTCCCTTGTGCGATGCGAACAACACACATGAAAAAAAATGGAAAAAAGTACAGCAACTCAGGAGTGGGACATATGAGGCTTTCTGTTACGATTAGGGGCTGTAGCTAACGTCAGGGCTGTTTTCTGGAGTGTAGGATGTTAAATAATTGAAGACTATGGGAGCGGGCCTGTCACGCCAGCTTGTCTAGAATGTTTCCTATGCAATTAGATGCCAAGAGACATTTGAAGAGGCCCCACAAAAAGAGGCACAAAAAAGTGACATGTGAACTTAAAGGAAATTAGCTCTTCACACAAGTGAAATGTGAAGGTTACTTAGCAATGCTTAACTCAGACTGCGGGTGTGTGAAGTGTGTGTTTGACTCAGCCCCGCTACCAAGACTACGATTTTCTTTACTTTGAGCCGGCTTCAGTCAGTAAGATCACAGAGGGAATGAAAACTAATTTTGACTCAAGGCACACGGAAAGAAGAGGAAGAAAAAAAAAGAGGAGACATGTCGAAATAATGAGATCTCTTGATGTTTTTCTGGGAAGATATGGGATGATGCAGACAGATGCACAACTCACATCTTCACCCAAGGACACAGACACACAAACACCCGTTCAACGTTTAACTGCAACTTCAAAACACACAAAATTTGCATGGATGCTCGTTAGAAAGCCCACACACATCCTCTCAGATGCAAGAAACAGTGAAGCACGTGTACTTAAATGTTCACCTGAATTCAGGAAAAAAACAAACAAAAAAAGATTTGTTGATTGGTACAGACGGGAAGTTGTAATATGTAAATAAGGTTCAACCTTTGCTAATTACATTGAAAAACTCTGACCTAATATCTAAAGTCAAAAGTTTTTAATATAATTTTTAAAACACTTATTTTCTCTTGTGTTTTCAGTTTAAATTCAAATCAATTAGTTGTCATGTCAATTTATGCCTAAACACCACACAGCAAAATGGTTCTAAGGGATCTAAAACAATGTGAAAAACAGAATAGAAAAATACAAAAACTTGAATAATATAAAAGGCACAATCCTAACTTTTACTTTACCTAACTTTAACATTTCAGCATTTAAAACCCCTTAAAATTCCTGCAATTTCCGCCCTACATTTTTTTTAAAAGGCATACCCAAAATTAACTTAAAGCTGTTCTTGAACCATTTTGAGTAGAGACATGGCTGGGGTCTCTTTGGAAAGCAAACACTCCAAAATTTATCCCAGAACTGTGTTAATATCTCTGAGTGCTATTGTTACCAAGCAATATTAATTTTAATACCACAAAAAATTATTTTATTTGTGTCCAAATATTTATTTTATATAAATACATGCTGTAAAAATGGCTTTAAAAAGAGGTGGTGACCTAAAACACACTGTGGGTCTAAAGTCTGAAGTATTACCTTCATCCACACCAAATCTGACAGCAATAAACCAAAAAATGAATATTCTGCACACATTTTTATAACTACAGCTCAAAGGTGGTCAAAAGTGTGCCATATGCGCCATCTCCTGGGTAAGTGCCGTAGTCCTCACTGAATTAAAAATATCATCAGAATCGTAACTTCATCTTACCATATAAAGGTCCACGGCTTCCTTCAATGTTGTATTTTGATCATAAAGGGTGTTTGGACACGGTGCTGAAACAATATGTTACTGGTACGCACTGTGCGTAATCTCTTCATGAATAAGACATTTTTCTGTACGTCATTTACAATGGCTGCGAACAAGTCCGCCCGGTCATGTTATATATCTGCGTTTACAGCATTACATTGGCAATTCGATGCGTCAATCATCAGAGTTCTGGACCGCAATTGGTTCGAGTTACTTACCATAACGTGACTTTCCATCCATGCGCCATTGGTTGGAGATGTACCCTACGTAAGGAAAACACCGGATTAATTTTTTTTTTTTTCCTTCTGGGCATGCTCAGTGACCTTTGTAGGCGGAAGTGGAAGCGAATGAATCGGAAACAAAGCCGTAAAGACTACAAAAATGGCCAGACATTTTGGGAGCGCATTTTCACTGTTTGTTTTACATTTTTTATTGGTTTTGCTGTTGTCCTGGTCTAATAACTTTATCGGAGGACTTTAATCGGACCCTTATTGATGTAAAAAGACAAATTTTGTCCGAAATGGATCGGTTTTGTCACGTTTATTGGACTACACAGTGGTTAGTTCCATATTTTTATACCTCCATCAGGAGAACGTTTGTGTTGGCAAAAGCGCTCACTGTGTCTTCAGTTATGATTGTATCCTTAAACACCAGGCATATTTGGAATCACAAGACTCTTAGCTTTCCAATGATATAAAACATATATAGGTTCATAAAAGTTAGAAGTCAGAACATTGGTGGATTTAAACTAGGAAATGGGCTGAGCGCGCCCGCGGGCCCTCGGAGCGCTAACGGGTTTTAAACAGCTTGGGGCTTTGCAGCATTTGGGTGGTTCTGCTTATATTGCTACGAGACGTTTGCCCAACAGCTGCAGTTCAGAAAAGTTTATAGGAGTCTTTGAGGATGCTACTTCTCTTTTTAAGGCAGCTCCTGGACAGAAGGTAGGGACACTCCAGTGAGCGATTCAGCTCCCCTCACTATCCTCTACAGGGCCCTCTTGTCTGCTATCCAGCAGCTGGAGGGATGTGCTGAGATGTAGTATTACAGTATATAATGGTGACCCTCAATTAAATTTCAGTGAGGATGACTCATTTTGACACAATTTTCTAAAGCAAAAGTTGGGGATTATCTATCATCACATCCCTTTTCAAGCAGCTCAAGTTGTTATATATCTCTTTACATAGGTCTAAAAAAAAATTTTATAAGGTAGGAAAAATCTTAATTTCATTAACTGTACTTTCATTATTTTACTACACTAATACAAGTTGTAATATGTTGTACGTTTCAACTTGTAATACATTTCACGCAGCTGCGTGAATCACTGACAGAAATAATGAAATGGCCACTTAAATGGGACCCACTGTACTCACCCGGGCTTTTTAATACGTGGCACTCGGTTGCACGTAAGGGAAAAAAAGAGACTGATGAACCGAGCTGTAAAGCACAACCATGCATTTTCGTGGTGGACCAGTCGCTGATGCCAAAAAGTTAAAAAAAGAAATAAAACTTAAAAGGTATAGGGGAGGATCTTTCCGAATTTTAGAAAAGATCCGCCCTCTCCAGTTTTTCCAAAAATGCACATGCGCAACACTATCTGCTCCCGAGAGTGAACGCTGTGTGCATGAGAGAGCATGCATGAGCCTAGTTCACCTCGTGCACTTCGTTTCCACTATGTCAGACTCACCACTGGTAAGTGAAAATCTATTTACGACAAGCATCTCTATAGCTAACATTGGCATGCCACAGGCCAATAAACAAGCTATCGTCTGGCATCAAACTCATCACACATAATACACCTGAAAGTGCGAAAGGGCAGAAAGCGAAAACTACCTAGGGACGAGCACGTACGACGGCCTTACGTAAACATATCACCAGAATGATTGACACTTAGGTGGACCAATAGTATAGGCTACCCACCCGGAAAAAGAAAATTCTCCGCTATACCTTTAACGTCCGGATTTTGTCTTCAGTCACCCATGAGGAGGGTGATCAGGATCCACCTACTACAGAGGTCGTTATCCTCCCAGGTAACAGCCTGTCCGGCGGTCCTCGCTCGCTTCCCAAAACAAAGGTGAAAGAAATTTAATTCCAAAGAGACAGCGAGCTCACAGACAGTGACGCCGAGCGCGCTGACAGAGACTGCGAGCGCGCAGAGTGGTCTTTATGCTCGCTGATTATGATTTTTATGCGCATGGATTTTGGCACAAATAAAACACGATACCGTGTGTGCAAGTCATCGCTCGCGGTGTTCCGGCCAGTGGGTTTTGCCGTCCTGTCTCAGCTCCTTTCATGTGCAGCCTAACAAGTTTTTGCGCACCTGTAACAGAGCAGCTGATTGCTGCGCTCCTCCTCCTGACTAATCCAGATGCATTCAGTTTTTCTCCCGGAGCTTCACAGAGGGAAAACAAATGCGAACAAAACACACCAAATCCACACAAACAAACCATGCAAAATAAATACAAAAATATACAAATATTTCCCACTGTGCAACAAATATGCATTAGTTAGCCTATATTCTCAATGTTTACAGTGCAGTTCCTGCAAAGTTTTTAGTTAAACTATAGAAGAGACTATAGAATTAGTGTGTGTCTGACAGGGTGGGGGGCGTGGCATCACAATGGTGGCTCTCCATCGTGATGTCGGTCAGCCATCACGATGGAGGATGGCATCGTCCATCGGCACAACCCTATTGGGTACAGGCCAGGATAGTGGTCCACCATTTGGAGACCTATGTTGTTTGAAGTTTAAGCTAATCAAGCATATATAGGATCCTAAAAATGTCCTAAAATGTTAACAATGTAACAATTCAGTCATTGATTCAGGATGGTAAAGCAGTGGTTCACAGCGATTGCTATCTTACATCTTGTGATGCCCAATCTGGATCCATACCACATCTGGTCATTTTGGGGACCTCTCCAGTGTAGTATTTGTGTTATTTTTTTGTTTTTATGGGAGGGGCATAAGGAACACATTTGTGACTAATAAACAGATATTCATCTATATTAGAAAACATTACACCTGTAAATACAGAACATTAGTATGCTCCTCATCCATCCCAGCTATCCTCCGATTCCTGACAACCTTTCAAAGAACTTTCTCACATCCGCTTCTCTGAGTTCTTCGGAGCAGTGATAACGCTGTCATCTTCCACACCTATCATAAGTCACAGGCATACGACCTAGATCGTCTTTCGTCAGACAGAAGCCTCCACGGGCCTGTAAGCTGTATCATTACACCATGTCATCTTTATGGCAAGGAGCACAGCCCGGCTCTCTAATTACATTCGGCTTACACCATTCACCCAGACAAGGATGGAATAGCAGGCAAACAAAACATTAAAAATGAAGTGCTCCTCTTTGCTCTATGGACGCCTGTGTTGTTCTGCTGGTGGCCGTTGTCATCCCCTGGATGCTGTTGTTTCTGCAGAAGCTGCTGAAGAGTGATAGCAGAGGGCACAAGCCACCATGCGCCTTCCTCTCCTCCCCTTTTTGACTTTCCCACCTCCTCCTCCTCTCCTCAACCTTTCCCTCAAAAGGACTTATGAAGGTGAGTGGCTGTGTGACAGGCCGGGAATAAAAGAGACAAACCAGGGATAAAAATTAAATAAAAAGTAGCTGTCTTAAACAGTAATTGCACTCCTTTGCTGAGCATGCTTTCAGATATATAAACCTGATTTACTGTCGCTGTTGCTGCTACAAATCAGACGGCCCTCTGAGAAACACTCATGCTATGAAATTGTTTAATCTCATCAAGTTCTGCTTTCGCAGCAGGCCATAAATCACGAAGTCTTTGTTATCATAGACCTCCATGAGCGCCTGTGAGGCAGGCAATGGATTGTGGGTATATATAATCTTGACTGCGCAAACAGCGGGGCCTGTGCAGCCTGAAATACTTTCATATTAGCCGCGGTGCAGCTGTCGGAACACAAGCGCCCTGATGGATATCTCATTTCCTGCGCTCTGCATCTATTCCCTGGAAATTATTACTGCATAAATTTCTTGTCAACAGAAACGGCCAATTAATTAAGTTAAAATGCACTCATGATCACGTCTACGCACTGCACTGGAGAGCCGAGGTGATTTTTCACCGCAGCAGATTTACCACAAGGGTCACTGCAACGTACGGCTTTAAACTTTGTCATAAAGTCGTAGACCAGTCAGTATCTACACGGAAGCAGTGGTATGGACTGAGGCCTGTGACATATTTGCATAAAGTATTTTTATGTGGAAATGCCAGAGGACAACAGCCAGTGGCAAGGGAATAAAGTTTACCAGTACAGAAACAAAATGACCGCCAACCTCTGCCTCCGCAGTGTTTTATCAAAGACCACCACAGAGGATCGGATAGAGATCTTGGAAGCACCTTCGCCATTTAGGATACAAAATGCACATTTAAGAGAGCTCGCGATCTGAATGAATTATTCATTATGTACTGGGGAGGAGGGTTTGTGGGGGTGGGAGGTTGGCGGTTGTTTATTCAGCTTGGGCCGTTTATCAGACAGTGAGGATCCCACGGCGGGGATGAGCCGGGAGATTTATCTGTGCTCGGGCTCCAGAGCAGATAAATCAAGGGGTGTAATCATCCTCTGAGTGGCCCAGCTGTGACCTCGTGGTGAACTAATGACACAGGGATATCTAAGCCCCTTTTCCTGTTTTGGGTTAGGCCCTCAGGTTAGCCCCCCTCCTGTCAAACACAAAGACAAGGGGGAAACTTGAGGTCCTTCGTGTCTCTTTGTCCTGTTTACGCCAACGAGGACAATTGTTCACCTCCTGCTGAAAATAACAGCGATGTAAAGACGTGAGGGCAGAAGACTGCTGTATAACAATGTTTGCTCAAACAATACCAGCCACTATCGATTGCAGGTATGTACATACAAGGCACTATTCACAAGATACTGCTGCTTCGCTGAGGAAGTCTCCTGTTCCCTCCTAGAGCCAAAGCTTTCTCCTGGACTGAGCGTGCTCTGATTTATCATGTCTTCTGCTAGCAGGCTGTCCGCTGATTAAGCCAGTGGAACTTTGTTTCACTCTCCTCTCTCTTTAATCTGTCTCTCAGCGAGATAAATTAGCCAGTGCCGTGCCAGCTCGCTCCCCTCCGTCTCTTCCTCTCCCCCTTCCTTTTCTCTCTTTTTATCTTTTCTGTCTGTCACATGTTGAGAAGAGAACAGACACATCTGCTCCTATGCTGCTGCATCGGAAGATAGAGCTGGGCGATGTCCCTGGTCAGATTTAGACAAGAGAGTCCGTGAGTGAGGACAAGGAAAACAAGTGTGCTTTTCCGGTCTTTTTCTCTCCTTGAGAGCATTCTGTCAAACAGTACTGCTCTCCTAGGCCACTTTTAAGCTATTTGTTAGCTAATAAATCAGTAGGTATTTATGATCCGTTATCCTGATTCTTAGCATTTAATGGCACTGTTTGTTGGTGAATTAAGGCAGGATTTTATTCACCAGGCTGTGAGCCAAAGAGAGGCCTGTGTGCCTGTGAATGTTTTCCCTTCTCCACTCTCGCCTGGGTGGTAAATCATACTCATTGTCAGGCTGTGCTAAGTTGGTGTACGTCATTGGGGAGAGCAGGAAGCACTGGGCATAATTCTGTCCGTCAGTTTAATTTATTGTATTGGTAGCTTTGTAATCTCCGCCCCATAAATTGTGGGCTCTGACAGACAGGAATTTGGTCTTAAAGGAAACGTTCATCAGGACTTTGGACAAGAATAGACTTTCTTTCTCCTTGATTTTTTCAATACAGCCTTCAGGTCTTAAGGTTTTTCTGTTTGTTCCAGTTACAGACAAATTTTGGCTGGTAATAAACTACATAAAAGACTACTAAGAGAAAAGAAATGGGTAATAAAAGTTGAAGAAAAAAATAAATTATATGAGAAAAAACTAGGTTAGAGGACAAAACCTTGCTCAGAGTTTTATTCCAGGTAAAATATAAGGCCTACTACAAATATGAGACCTCGCACAAGGACAATGCTGCCGCATCTGCTTTCCAGATAGTCCATTTGGCTTCCATTTCGTCCCAGCAAATATAAATCAGGCGAGGCATTTCGATGCTAGGCCTGACTTCTTAGGTCCAACAAATCTTTAACATGAGATTAAGGCCTCTGTGTAGTCATTAATCTTCAGACGATAGAGGAAAATACCTGTGTGCTGTATGGGCATTATGGTTTTACTGAGTCAGGACTGAAGTGTACAAAAATGTGCAAAACACAACATGTAAGATATACAGTCCTTATATTCTACAGTCATGGCTAGAGAAAGACCTATTTTGGAAACATAAATAAGCGGTGGTTTCTGGTATAATGCTATACCAAGGTATTAAAAAGGTTAAAGTTTGAAACACCTAAAACTTTCCTTCATACCATTCCTACGATTGAAAGTCCTTTCAAGGAGATTCCAGAGAAAATGTGGGAATGGCAGGAGCTTTTTCTGGACGCATACACTTTTCCCCCTTGCTAAAAAAGAAAAAAGACATTCTGTTGTTTGGAAATATTTCCTGTTACAAAAAGCAAGCATATTGTTTTGTCAGACTTTCATCTGTTAGGGTAACAGGAGAGAAACTCATTATTTTACCTAGCTCATCTTAAAGTAATACTTTTAGAAATCTATGATTAGATTCAGCAGAGATAAAATGCTTAGAAAATATAACTGTGCTTATGAATCTGTTCAAGGGTCACCTTTTGAACTGAAACACTGAAATAAATTCATTTTTGGAGTTTTCTTTTTTTAAATAAAATTAGATTATCGGGGCGTTGCGTAGCATTGCGGTTAGCACCCCATGTATGAAGGCCTCAGTCCTCGACGCGGTCATCCCGGTCTTGAGTCCCGTCCTGGTGGACCTTTCCCGCATGTCTTCCCCCACTTCTCTCCCCCTTCTATGTACCAATCCATTGTCAAATTAAGGCCACTGGGGCCATAAAAACCTTAAAAATAATAATAATATTAGATTATGCGATACATTTTTCTTCTAAATTTTTTTGAAAAGGTAAATAAGCAACTGTGTTGTTTTTTTATTGCTTTATAGATATCGGTTCTGATTAATCTACATTATGGATGCTAAAGCATTTGGCACCTTAACAGTGTTGTGCCGGTTCATCCTCAACTCAGTTCAGCCAAGTTAAAATGAATTTGATTACATTCATAGTTCACTACCTAAATATTTCTAACTACAGTAATTTTCAGACTACTAAGCACACCTCAATATAAGGCGCACCAGCTAAATTTGAAAAGAAAATAAATTTTTTACAAATATAGGACACAGCTGAATATAAGCCACACGTTTTCCTGTTGTAACATGAGATATTTACACATAAAGACGATACACAGAAAATGTTATTAACTCCACCTGGAGGTAATGTTTTCGCGTCCGTCTGTCTGTCTGTCTGTTAGCAACATAACTCAAAAAGTTATGCATGGATGTTTATGACATTTTCAGGAAATGTCCGCAATGGTACCAGGGAGAACTGATTACATTTTGGGATTGATCTGACATGAAGCGTGTATCCATCCACCGACCAGCAATGCAAACCTCCACTCCTCTCACGTGTCAAAGTGCTCACAAAGTAGCTCCCCTTGCACAGCAGCCCCAAATCTCAGCTCTTTATTGGATGTGTGTGTGTGTGTGCGCGCGCGTGCGTGCATGTGTGAATGAGTGAGTGAGTGTGTTTTTGAATTCCTGGCAAGATGGCAGAGAGCAGTAGCACAGCTTCGTGGAAGTACGGACATTATTTTAATTTTGTCAACAACAAAGAAAAGAATATAACTGTAAAATGCACACTCTGCATTGGGGAAAAGTTTGTGTTGACCGCAAAAAATTCCACTTCAAATTTAAAACATCTTGTATCCAAACACCACTCCATCAGGCTATCCGGGCTGGATAAGTGTTTTCGATTCATATGTTCTGTGATCAAAAAAATAATTAATAAAACACTATGTGGAATAGCCTATTGCTGGCTGTCTTTCCTGTTGTTATCCTGGAGAGTTAATTTAGTTGGATGACTGACGTTATTCATCGTCACGACTTCTCGGTGCATTTAAAGGAGGCTGTGTCTGTCAATTAAGTTGCAGTATGTGTGAGGCGCTGCGAACTGGCCTTTAAATCTTGGTAACGCATAAGTACTCAAACGCGTTACTTTTATGAATGGATAACGCTGTAGCGTAACTGATTACTTTTAGTTGATGGTAACGCTGTAACCTAATTAACTACTTTCCAAAGTAACTATACCCAGCACTGATGATGAGGGTGTGTGCATGAAAACTACCGGTAGTGTTTTCTTCGGGGCATAATCTTTCCCCACATGTCTATCTCACTTTTGCGTATCCTGCTATACCCCCCCCCCCCCCCCCCCCGGAGGCCATTAGCCAGTAAAAAAAAAAAAAAATAAAAAAATCTATAAATTAGCCACATTGTTCTATAAGACGCAGGGGTCCAAAGCGTGTGAAAAACGTAGCGGCTTATATTCTGAAAATTATGGTACATTTACAGCTCCAGCTTGAGATAAACTCCAGCTTCAATATAGACTACTTTCATATCTGCTGTCATTTTTAAACCCAATGATTACCCTCATGTAAGCAGACGGGATTTGCCAGTAGTAGTCTTTTTCTTCCAGTAAACTGTTACTGCAGTTATTAACTCACAGAAATACCCTTTAACTTCTCAACCCATTTGTGCAAAACGCTGCCTCTTAAATTTTGTCAGGTTTAGGCATACATGTAATTAAGAGTAATAATACTTCTATGCATGTTGCAAGTGTCCCTTGAAATATATAGTCTATATAGTTACATTTTGTCGGGTTTTAGCATAAATGTTATTAAGAGTAATAATACTGCTATGCATGTTGCACATGTCCCTTGAAATATATAGTCTACAACATATTGCATCCAAGGATTCCATTGTGATCAGGATATTGCACACACTGTTACTATAATGATGACTGAGATTTGATATATTGTGCATCTCTTCGCTGTACCATAACTCTTCACGGTACCATAAAACTATGGTAATTAGTTTGATTTTTTCCTAAAAGTGATGATCTTACACTGGCCCATGCCTAAACAGCAGTTGATTTTGGTAAAACTTATATAAATAAATACAAAGAAATGAAATGTATTGTGGTTTCTAGTACAATTATATGTCTTTATTTTCTATAGAACACATAAAAGATGCTTTCTGGGTATTTTTATTTGGTTATAACAAAAGGTAAATGGTGTCAGCTGCTCCATGTCAACAACAATGAATGCAGATGAAAGCAAAGCTGCCAATCACACTATAAAACATGCATATATTCCAAAGCTTAAGTCCCCTTTGTGAGTTTAACCTACTAAATGCGATATGTGCTTTACAAGATGCTTACTCAGTGGATACAATTGTGCATAGCATAAAAGGGAACACAGACTATGAAGACCCAAGAATGAAACCACGTTTCTCTGTAGCCTTTTCAGTGCACTCCATTTACATATCAAGCCACCAGACTCATAAGTAAACACATTCTATCAGATACCACCATCGTAGCCATTGAGAACCATTTCATTCTGCTTATATCTCCCACAGTGTGCAGTATTAGACAAAGGGAATGAGGACAGACAGAGACATCTCATGTCATCACCCAAGAGAGATAATGGAATTGTTATACACCCTTGATCACAGACACTCTCACGGCATCTTGCTCTGTTTTTCACTCGTTCTTTGTCTCAGTGCTCTTAAAAGTCTCCCTATCGCACAGAGACACATCGCACAAGTAAAAATTCCAGCACACTTCAGTGTGATAGCTCCTCTTCTCTTTCAGGGTTTCATCTCAATAGCTTTTTTTATCTGAGCACTTCAATTTGCAAGCCTAGCTTGAAGGCAGCTCCTCCTGATATGTTAATTGCAGGGTACTTAAGCGCTAAAGATTAACATAAAACCCTTTGGAAACAAGCTAATAGTTTATGATAATTTGTGCATGGCCTTTGTCTGTCTATCATTACATTGCCTCTAGCTGTAATTTTATCAAGGGGTTGTAAAATATCATTTAAACAAGTTCACTCACAGATAATTAATAGCAGAAACTGCATTATTCAATTGAGCCACCCTGGCACTATTAACAATATAGCAACTAAGCTATAATTAAAGTATTTTATTTTATTAACCTATTCATAACGTTGTGCAAATGATGACACAGAGAGGCTTTTCTTTCTTGCTTAAGCACTTTAACCAGGGCAATTACAGCAGCCAGGGTCGTCTCCCCTGTTAGTCGAGCTGATTGAAGCTGTTCAATTAGCACAGCTTGTGTAGCACACACAAAAAGATGGCACACATGCAGGGGAGGTCCCAAAAGCACAAGCAAACTGCTGAGGTGACAAATACCAGTTTGTGCTGCTGTCTATAAATTAGATATTTAGATGAAGGCAAACATTTAAACCATATTTAAGTCAAATGGGGAGAGATCCCTGGGGAATGATAAAAAAAGCCTGCCTGACACTAACAAAATAATACCACGGGTTAAGACTTACACATAATGTATACAATGATAAATGTCTCACAGCCAAGGAATTTGGAAATAAACACAAATATTCAAGAAATGTGCTACATTTATTGTCGGGAACATTTGCACAAGTCAGGATCAACATACCTGTGACTTTGTACAGTATGTGTTTCTGATAGTCACACTGGGCCCTAACAGGCACATACATACACGCACGCACACACGCACGCACGCACCCACACGCACACGCGCACGCACACACGCACACACACACACACACACACACAGAGATTCTCTGAGACAAACCACCCCTCTCATGAATAATACAAAAACTCTTTTCACCAAAAAGCTCAAATAGCTATTCATTCATCTGCATACCTGCCGCCTTGCAAAATGATTGGCCCTCCATTACCACTGGATCAAAAAAGGAAAGAAAGAATGAAAGAAATGTTCCCCAAACAATTTGCCTCAAAATGAGACAGGAATGATTCTGTTCTTTTCAGCGCCGGAGACAGGCCCCTGTGCATAATGATGTTAGCGTAATGGGATGACAGATAGACCGGGAGACCATGACATTAGCATGAGAAACGCACCAGTGAGCAACTGCTCAACTGTGGTCTCAGAGGGCCCTCAGACATCCACTCTGAACATCGTTTGTCTCACAGCTCTACGAGCCTGACAAATGAAGACATGCTGCATTTTATGTCAAGCGATATACCACTCCACTTAGAAAACACATGACTTAATGACAGAGGGAAACTCGCCTCTGCATTACAGAGATGCAATACATCTCGTCTTGTTAGTCGGGACAGTGGGAGGAAGGGGCCAAATTTTGCATTGTTTAGCATGTAATGATGATATTTTACAATCAAACAATATAAAAAAGTTAGCCAACATGAATGAGGACAGCAATGACCTGTTAAGAGTAGTGTTTAAGCTATAGCAACAGTTTTAATGTTAACCATGTTGAATCAATGCTTGCTTAACCAAACACTAAATAATTTCAAATAATGTCATATTTGTTTTTATATATATATGTGTGTGAATTCAATATACAGTGCCTTGCCATATTGCAACCAGACATTTAAAAGTGTTTTTTTTTTTGGGACGTTACATGAACCATGCAAAGTAACAGTTATAGTGAAGTGGAAGGAAAATTACGGTTTTAAGTTAGTTTTGAAAATCTGAAAAGTAAGGTATTGATTGGTTTTTTAGCCCCCCCCCCCCCCCCCCCTCTACTCTGATACCTCCAAATAAAACCCAGTCTAACCTAATAAGCTCTAATAAGTCATCTGATCATTAAATAGATTTAACTTGCTTAAAGTGCAAAGTAATTTCAGAATATGTGCAGCATTTCTGTGGAGGCCTCAGGGGTTCATTAGAGAACATTAGTGAACAAACAGCATCATTAAAACAACACACAGGTGACAGATCTGAAAAGGAATATGGTACAACCTCACAACAACCAAGACATGGCTGTCCACCTAAACATACAGGCACAGGCAAAGATACTTCTGATTACAGCAGCAGCCAAGAGGCCCATGATAACTCTGGTGGAGTTGCAGATATCTACAGCTCATGTGTAAGAATCTGTTGACATGACAACTAATAGCTGTGCACTCCACAGATCTGCACTTTTATATAATAAATGATCAGTTGAAGTCACATTTATATGTCTGGAAGAGAAATCATGTGTGGTATAAAACAGGCTGAAATCGTCATATTTAGGGACTGAGGAGATGGTCAGAGTTGATAAGAAGATGGAAGAAAATAAAAAACCTTTTAAAGGATGCAAAAAACTTGACAATGGGACAGAGGTTCCATTTCCAGCAGGACAATGACCCTGAACCCTTAGCCAGAGCCACGATAGAAAGGTTTAGGAAGTATATTCAGGTGTTTGAATGTTCCATTAAAAAACAGACCTAATTGAAATTGATAATTTGTGGCAAAACTCAAATGCTTCACAAACTCTGTCCAGCCAGCCAGGCTGAAACTTTTGGTAGATTTGGAACCAGTGAGAAAGGTAAGGTAGCTTATCACCGCAAAACTTTCTATCTACCGTATGATCAATCAAAAGTCCAATATCTAATTTTCAAGAAAGGATATTATTATACTTTTGTTTCACAAAATTTGTCAAGAGAGGGACAGACTTTGAAAGGCCATTCAAGTAGAACTCAAAGCCTATTTTTTCCACATGGCCTTAACCAGTTTGTCTCTCAGCCAGAGTTTAAGGGTAACATCTTCATGAAAATATCTCGGAGCTAAGGAAATGTAATCATGTGTTTATAAGAAGAGATAAGCAGCATGTGACACACTGTCAAAGTCTAAATGCTGCAGACATGAGCCGCAAACTAAAAATGGTTGCCTTATGACAGGCCTGCCGTCCACAGCACGACACTGTGGAAGGGTGAATGCCTCCTGTAAACATTTATCTTCCCTGTGAGTGTGTGTCTGTGTGTGGTACGGCTCAGCGACAGGAGCTTCTCTGAGGCTTTATCGCCGGCATGACAAGACAACCTGTAATATACGAGCATCTGGTGCTCCTCTTCAAACACAGCCTTATCTCATGCCAAACATTCCCCGAGGCCAGAGCAAAAGCAAAGAGTGGCCTAGACCAGACAAGACCTCACACCGTCTTTCTGCAACCCAGACCAGCCCCATGAGCAAAGTGTTGTGTGCGCCGGCTGGGTACGGCCCGTCAAAGCCATGTAAGTGTTTACAGAGTATGAGCATCTTGGACAGCAGAGAGAAATAGTGCGACATTCCAGTGATGGAAATCATCAGCTCTGTGTTCTTCTATCTCTTAAATAAAACTAAAGGTAAATGAAATCAAACCAAAAACCAATACAATCTTCATTTGTTTTCACATATTTGCTGAGATGAAACACCTATCATTTTTCTTTGTGGTAATTGAGTTCACAACCATCTGAAGATAAATTCTTAAGTTCATTATGGGCTTTTATGTTACATTTGCACATCATTGCTTGTAACTGTGACTTACACCACTTTAAGGTATGCTGAAAAATATGGAGTGGAACACATTCCGCTCATTATCCAGGAGTATAAACAATACTTGATTTACCACAACAATATTTTGGAGAAAACTAGGATGCCCTTTTCTACTTGTTTCTACAAATTAAGCAATAGTTTCACAAATCACAACCTATGTTTTAATATACTGCCATAAGTTTACAGATATTCCATTTTTATGTTCATCTTATAGTGCCTGGTAGGTTAAATCACAACATTTGAGTTACATGGAGGCACATCTGTGGATATATTTTAAGGCAGTATCTCAAACATACTGCTTCCTTGCATCACATTATAGGAAAACAAAAATCTAACAAAATCAGCCCATATATGAGGTAGACAATTTTGAAACTACACAAGTCTGGTTCATGATTAGGTTTAACTTCCAGATGCCAGAAGGTGCCATATTAATCTCTTTAATCAATTATATGCAAGTATAAACACCATGAGAATGTAAGAGACAAGTTCTGTGTCCAGAGATAAATGTATTTGTCAGAAATGTGCATTTCAACCCCAGAACAGCTGCAGAAATCTTGTGAAGATGCTGGCTGAAGATGGTAAGAGAGGATCAATATCCCAAAGAAACAAGTCCGTAACCAACATGGCTGAAAGTCCACTAAAAGAGGAGGATAATATTACTAAAAAAGCATGTCAAAAACCCAGGCTGTAGTTTGCAAATGCAGACAAGGGCAAATGCCTTAGCTGTTGGAGACATGTTGGGTGGTCTGATGTAACTAAAATCCAAGTGTTTGATCGATCTACAAAAGACTAAGCAAATGTATGGAAACTTCTGAATCTGAAGAAAGTAAAAAAAAAAAAAAAAAAATCTCTGAAAACATTTCTGGCATTATTCTGTCCTTTTGTAAATATAAATAAACCTGATAGTCCTATCTGACCTTAAACAGGGCCCCCTTTGTCTGAGATGTTATGTATTTTTATACAGTGCATGCGTATATTACACAGTTAGCGGCCAATGCTTAGACAATTGAGATTTTTTTGTATCTTGTCTTTGTGTGACCCAGGACTATCTGACTACGTGTAACATCTGCACCTCTGTCACCATTTCTTCTTTCGTCAGTGTAGCAAATGCTTCCAGGTAAATGATAAAGTGCTGGGAAACTCAACTCAACTTTTTTTAAAGCTCTTGTAAGCCAGTGCAGTTGGTCCGAGGAGCTGTCTTTATAAGCTGACCCTGTCAACACAATGTGGCTATTTAAGAACTACTTCCTTTTTCAGTCTAAAACATAGACACAACATGCTATCAAGCTTAGAGCACACATCTCTATATCCGGAACTCATGATAATAGCTTAAACTTACTTCACGTGACCAAGTCACATGCTGAAAGTTACTATTAATGCTTTGTGATCTTTCATTATGATTTTGAAATATTGTTGCATTTTAACATTGGAAGGACTTGTTGCAAAATCATCCAATTAGGTTTATCAAGATTAATGTTTTGTTAAACTAAACATATCCATGCACTGACCTGAGCTCTCTTTCACCGCAGTAGTTTGGTGTAGGTAATGAAAGAGATAAAGCTGCTCAGTAAAGAAGCCCCATTCTTTCTTCTATGTTCAGTACTCTGCTAGGACCACTGCCTTTAGCCAGCCTATGGGGGGGATGTAGACATGCCCCTCTCTGGGGCCTGTATATACAGCCTGCGCCTGACTTCAAAGAGAGGGCATAAGGGCAGGATACCCCCCCTCCTTAAACTCAGATCCATTCAGCTCACAGCTGATTCCTCCTGTGTAAGTGTTTATGTGCGTCTCAGTTTGACTCTCTCTGGGCCCCTCTAGCTTTCATTTCAGACCGCCTTCTATCTCCTTTGTTTATTTATTTCTTTTCTGGAAGATAGATACATAGGGAGGACATGGAAGCGCACCCTCCTGCTTTCTGTGGGTTTGTGCATCCGTCTTTGATGTCTGATAATGAAGGCCGATGCAGTGCAATCTCTAAACATCCCGTCACCCAAGCTCATCATGATTCACAGCTTAATGCAAAGCATACTAACAGTACAACAAAACACTAAACAAGGGACATTTTGCTGACCTCCATGTACTTTGTGATGATTGAAGAATATCAGTGCATAAAGGGAGGGAAAGAATCAGTGTGTGGAAGTAAATTTGAAAAGGATAACACTGGAGAATGGAGCTGAGCTCGATGGCTGAGGCGCAGGGAGGTCTGGCTTTTACAAATCCCCTCCTTTTGAATCTCTTCATCCAGATGAAAGAGCGAAGGAAAGTAGGATTATGCGGAACAATTGTCCTTTCTCTGCTAACCCTGACTTGATAGGCTTTTGGAAGAGCCCTAATCATTTTCAATTAAGCACATTTTCTTGCATCCTGTAATAGCTACAGTGCTGCTCTTAGACTCCTCTGTCATACTGTTGCTCCCCTGCTGCCTGCTTTTGTCTTTTTGCCAAGCCTCTCATTCCCTGTGTGCCTGTAGAGTCTGCTGACAAACTGAATTGGCCTTAACCGCAACTTGTTATTAAGGTGCCAAATAACCTATTTACTAGAAGCTGGACAAGGATGTTCATGCACCCCTTTGACCGAATGGGACATTTGTTTGACTGAAGCATCTAATTTGTGCTGCCCATTTGCAAAAAAATGTTCAGTGTCAATTTTGCTTATAGGTGATAACTGGATGGCAATCAATATATGTACCACTCATCCGAGTATATTACAACTGGGCAAAATTCGAGAAGATAATGTATATTACCTTCACTGATTCATTAGCTCCTTAATTCCAGGTAAGCCTCTGAGGTTTTATTATTTTTCTTGGGGGGGGGGTTAAGGTTTAAGGTACTTGACTGAGACAGACAGCACTATTAGCAGGCCCTGGGCCAGTTTTAACCCTGACAACCACTCAAGGCTTGCAACGGCAGGCAGAGGAAGGGGCCTGCTTTCATTCACTTTAGCCAAAAAGAAGAGAAACAAATGTCCATCACTCGCTTACACAGTACTCAATAGCAAACAACCTGGTAGGAGTGGAAAACCAAGGAGAAAATGCCAGTCTCCTGGGTGAAATGATACACATTTGCCAGTGAAGAGGTCTATCTATGTCATATACACTGTTTATTAAAATATAGTGCATTATTTTAAAAGAAAAGCAAAACATGGATATACTCAAAATAAATTATTATAAACATTCAGTTATCCATCAATTTTGTTTTCTTGGTTAGGGTGAACAGGGGCTGCTGCTTATACCGGTTTTTGTTGTGAATTCTAAGAAAAATCCACAACAGGGCCAATGCAATATGACACGAGTGATTTAATGTCAAAGGAAACTGCAGTACCCAGAGAAAGATTGGAAACATAATCAAGAAGAAATCTGTATAAAGGTGTTACTGGCACAAACAGCAAGATCAAAAAGCTCTTGAGTAGCTAAACTAGCAAAGCCCATGATTGTTAAAAAACTGATACATTTAAAGAAAAGGCAATGTTACGAAACATTTAAGCAAGACTTGCCCTAGATATCCTAAATACATTTCCAGATAATCCAAGAACTACCCCAAAAACTGGTTGCTGATCGTCTGACCATACCCCTCCGTACCTTGCCCTTAAAGCTTTATCAATCTTTACAATGATAGTGGGATTCAATACTGTGATAAAAGGCTAGTGCTCCGCAACATGTGTTATTCTTTCTAAGTCCCGCCTTCTTCCCATTGACCCCTATGCATTTCACACTAACTGATTTTTTTAGCCAGTAGAATTCAAGTTTCTGCCTTGTTGGCTGTCAATCAACTTTCATGCGCATTGCGCAAACCTGTGAGGATGGGGCAGCGCGCACAGGCTGTTCCTGTTTATAGTCGCCATATTGGAAGAGAGCATCAGTCATGGAGAAGTCGCTCACCTCTGAAATGCCCATAACAAAAATACAATTGGGTGATGATCGCTACCACTTGCTGCTTTCCTCTTTGACCCGCTGTAACGCCACAGGTAATGCACTGCACAATTGTTGAGGTGGGGCTAGAGGGAGCGGGAGGGATGTTTTTGGAGGGGCCTTGGTAGTGGGATTCAAAAAATCTCTCCCTCAAATACTCCGGACAGCACCTTTAAAGCAAACCATCATCTTAAATCTTCTGTGGAAAATTCTCACATGAGCAGCAATAAAACCTCAAAATGTCAATGAGCAGGAAGACGTCTTAGATAAATTGCTGAAGTTCCCCTAACAAGAACTGCAAGGCTCTTAGAAGGCAACTCAAATATTTACCAGGTAGTATATTGGCCTAAGGGGGCGTTACAATGCTCTGAGCACATAGAATCTCACATCTTTTCAAAACTGAAATATTTTTCCATTGCTTTCATTATTTAAAAACTTAAATTGAGATTAATTTAACCATCAGTCTCCTACAAATATTAAAACAAATGGGTGTTTCTTCATTTTATGTCTGTTAGAAATCTGTTTATTGCTTAGCTGTTTACAGGAATAGACAAGTGCACAGAGGTCGCCAAATGTTTTTAGACAATGCAAACCCAACACAAATTCATTAGTGTGTGTTTTTCTTGTAATGAATATTCATGTTTTGTTGTTTTATTTTTACAGGTTTTCCTATTGTAACTCAAGATGTGAACCAGTCAACAACTTCCCAGTTAATTAGACAAACCTCTTCTCAGTTTTTTTGTGAAGACTTAAAAAGAAAAATATTATGTATTGTATTGTATTATGTATGTAAATGTCACTTTGTTTATTTATTTTGTCTAATATTTCTATTATTCATTTCAGGTCAAAGTTTCTTTTCCTGTCAAGACCATGAAAACTTAAGCACAAACAAATACACATCTAACATGACCTAGACATGTCTGTGCCTGCCAGAGGCTGTCTGTCGTTATCAGCTTTGATAATGTCTAATAGTGTCCTCAACAAAGAGCCCTTCCATGATGAGTTTGTTTCCCTGGCTCTCTGGAGCTCATTGGCTGGGACCTCTACTTCTAATCACCTTTCATTACAGCTCTCTGATCCCCAGCTTCCCTTTGTACACTGCACTTCATCGTCTTTATTTTCTACTCTAATTGCATGTGAAAGATGCCCCCTTTGATTCTGCCTGCATGCCAAAGTGCTATCAGGGAGAGTGTCGAAAAGTGTCATGCGTGTCTGTCTGCTTGGAGGATGAGGGAGCCGCGTATTCACCTGCTGAGGGCAAACCCGTTTCTCCCCCCCAAAGATATGATGCATCTATCACCAGCTCAGAGGATATCAGTGCTATCTGTCAACATAATAGCAAAGGGTAGAGGAGGGGGGTAACAGGATTGGAGAGGGGAGGGGTGGAAAGAAAAAACATGCTTTGATTGTGCTCTTATAGAGAAGCACTCAGATCTGTTTTTATGCGTGTGTATGCGTTTCATTTTCTGAACAACCTGACCTCAATGCACCCATCTTGTCATGTGTGGCTTGTTTTAACCCATTCTCTTATATTTCTTGTCAGAAAATTCAAATGAAAAATATACACGACTTCTCTCCTGTACCCTTTTTGTCTTTCCTTTTTTTTTTTTCAAAATACCATCATTTGTTGCTGATGTGAAGAGGTTGTGTACCCACCATGTTAGGGATGTCCATTGTCAGTGTGTAACCTTTTCAATATGATCTCTCAAAGACCTTTTTTGGTCACTGTGTGGTTCTAAGAAGGCTTATTGTCTGCTACTTTTTTGTTTTAGCTTTCTGGTTAGTATTCAGGATCTAGGGAAGGGAAAAAAACACAGCAAAAGGCCCAGCTATAAAATCCCTCCTAATCCATTAAACAAGTATCTCTCCAAATAGAGCATTCTTTTTATCAATAAATACATAGAAAAGCTCAGGTAGCCTGCTATCTCTTCAATGTCACGGCAGTGCCGTGCAAACCTAGGTATACTACTTTAATTTTTTCACATTTAGTTTTGTTACAGCCTCAAAGTTAAATGCATTTCAGCCTTTCTTATGTGATAGATCAACAAAAAGTTGCATAGCATTGTGAATTGGAAAAAATGGAACCATAGTTTTGTAGATTATTTTTCAAATAAAACGTTTTTGTTTGTATTTAGCCCCTCCCTTGATTCAGGACTGTGTAAAACAATATTTTGCTGCAATTACATGTGCTAGTCTTCAGAAAGATGTTGCTCCCAGCTTTACTGATTTATCCATGAAAAGTTATCACTCACCACTTATTCTCAATTGAAGTTTGCTTTGTATTTCAACTGGTCCATTCCAACGTATACATATGCTTTGATCTAAGGCCTGGCTGTATGCATAGGGCCATTGTCTCTTGAAAGGAACCCCTGACCCAGTCTCAAGTCTTTTGCACCCAACATATTTTTCCTGTATTTAACAAAATCCATTCTTCCATTACATCTGACTAGCTTCCCTGTCCCTGCTCCTAAAAAGCATCCCAACAAGAGGATGCTAGCACCACGTTTCACGATAGGTGTCGTATGTTAAGGTCAGGGGTGGTGATAGAAATAACATTGTTAAAAGTGTTTAAAATCCATAAATTATTGTCCTTGCAGAATTTTCACTTCTGCAAACATTAATGAGAGGATATTATCAAGAATTGTCCTAACATTTTACAATTGCTGTCTATCTTCCCTTTGAGTAACGTCTCAGTCACTCCAAATAAAAAATCAGCATAGAGACAAGAACAGAAAGGGAGACAGCAAAAAAGATTATGAGCTGGTAAAGAAAGGAACCGCACATCCTTTTCTGACTGAAATGGAAAACACTTCCGGCTCTAATTTCGTCATATGCCAAGAGTAAGCCGCAGAAAGATAAATGAGCTCTCCAGCACTGGGAAGAAACAGATTCTTCATGCGGTATGCCACTATTTACTGACATTAAGAATGATAATATCAATCAGCAAGCTGTCTGCAACCCAAGTGGGCTGTGAGGAGAACAAAGGCTCCACTGTCTCTCCTTTGATACGTTTACAAGGAGATGTTGATGTACCTGCCATTCAGGTGCAAATAATGTCATCACTGCACGCTTGGTTCGGGCTTTGCTGCTTCACCTTTGTGATGAGTTAAAATTGCCCCAAGCCCTTTCCCAAAGCTTGGAAAAATAAAGCTGACGGGTTAATGAGCTAGCAATCACCACAACAAGAGGAGAGACAGAGTACCAACATGTCTGCACTCACCATCTTCTTGTGAAATATAGCTCTGGGTAACACAATTGTTTTCTACCTTTAGTGGTGATGAGCAGGAAAACACATGGCGACGGTATCAGGGAAGCGTCTGTGTAATTACTTCTGGCCATCTTTCAAACCTTTCTCTCTCAGGAGAGAAATGTGTGACAACATATGACAAGAAAGCCAACAGGCTTTCCATACAGAATAATGGAATCCATCATCACTGAGGCAGACACACCTGTCTGGCTTTGAGAACAATGCCACACTACCTATTTATTAGGTGCCAGAAAAGTTTATGTTTGTGCTGTGACAGTGACAGCAACTTGATCCTTTTCATTTTTGGAAGGGGATCTCAAGCTTTATGGGAAGGAGGCAGTAGGAGGAGACAGTCTGACTCACATTTTCTTCCCTCTCTAGATGGTGCACAGTGAGTTCTCTTTCTTCATAGCTGTCTGCTAAAGAGTCAAAAGACAAATAACAAAGATTGTCATTCTCCAGGAGGCTTTTAATAATACTCCCCTCCCCAAGATAAAACAATACATATTACATCCTTCTGACAATTCAGACCCATCTCAGTCTCTCTTAACTTTAACGATTTAGAATTGTGTAACAAATTAGAGGTTGTTTGAAATGTGTATCCTTCAGGAGCATACAATGTTTGTAGGATAAATCATTTGTCATTTCATTAGGTCTCGTCATTAAAATGTGACACGGAAATGGAACAGTATTTCTCATCAAACTGAAGTCTATACACCAATATCCAGTTGCTGTCAACATGTAATTTTATCCAGCAAAATAAATGTAACATCTTATGGTCCCAATCTTTGAAGGTGAGTGATTTCACCTTGAAGACCCGTGTTAATGTCTCAGATATTTTTTTAAAGAAAGAATTGAAGTAGTTTGGGTGGTTGATTTGTTCTGCTGTTCAGAATCATCTAATAAAGATGTCATGGGACTGGCCAACACACTATTACAAAATAATTGATGAAGCCTTCAAAACTTATCCATAAGTTGTGTAGCAACATTTGGGCTAACTTTGTAGAAAAGAACAAACAGTGACATAATTCTAGACACAATTCAAAATTATTTATAAGCAATATGAGAATAATGCTACAGGTAATGGTTAGCTGGTAACGATGCTTAAGTTGGCATCAGTTCGTTGCTTCCTGTTTACGCTAAGGTAAGGGTCTGTTTTACAGATTGAAGAACCTAGACTGCATTACATGATCTCTCGCTAAGATTAATTAAACAAAGTGGATAATTCTTTATCTTTTTTGTGAAAAAGTAAAAAAAGGGAGAATTCAACTGCTTCTTGGTTTTAGGACCATCAGAGAATTAAGATAAACATAAACACCACAATATAAGGTCTTTTCAAACCTGGTCTGGAATACTCTATATTGCTTATAATCTGTTCTTAAATTTTGTAAGTTGTGAGACCTTTATTGTATTTGTGAAAAAACCCCAACATTTTGAATCTTTACTTTTCAAATTAGATAGCTAAAAAATATCTCCTCATGTTCTTGTGAACCCAACAGTTTTGTATCTTCACTTGAGTTTAATGTATTGCTACACCCCTGAATATATAACAGTGGAACATTTCCCAGATTAGTTCCACAATAAACACACAACTTTGAAATCCTCGTTAAGCAACACTTTATCCTTTTACACACAGTGCAATTTGCCTAAATCACAGAACCTGGATGCTTTCAACTCATTCCTACGATTACAGAATCAAAGGGGGCATGGCTTACAACTCGCAGGCTTCGCCTCCAGGGCATTTCTCTTTGTGGAATTCAACCTACTTTGAGCTTTGTGCAATGATCCTCATGGTCACTGTGTAAATGCATTCAGTTTGTATTCAGTTATCGATATCAGATTTGGGTGATCAACATATTTCTCACATCAGATGGACTCTATGCGCCACAAGGAACTAAACAGCAGCTGTTGCTGTTACATATTACATTTGCCTGGATTTCACTTTACAGCTAACCCTGGTTAAGGATTTATAACTAACTCCCAAGGTGGATTGTGTTTATAATATTGGTGGGGGAATTCAACCTCCCCCCAATCCTGTGTCATGACCTTTTGGTTGATATATAATAAAACAAGACTGCTTCTGAATTATAAAAAATTATGTCAATGAAGTAGTATCTTCATCAATTCCAAGTTCACCAATGTCTATCCACCAGTGTGTATTCAGTTTCCATGTCAATCAACTGCTGCAGGGGCTGCTGGGTGGCAGATGTTGCCACAACTTCCACTACAGCTTTGGATATTAACTCAAGTGGACACCACAACATCAGTATATGGGTATCATACTAGACCCACCACATTGTTTTCTGAGGGTAGGATGGTAGCTGCCAGACTGCTTGTACGTCCAACTGGATTCAAAGAAGTTGCTATAGTGTCAGTCCAAACAAAAAGACAGCAGACTCTTATTTGTAGGTGCACATATAAATAATCCATCTTGATTTCAAAAGGACTGACATTAGCAGGATTGTCTTGTAGTTTTTGCTGTGTTTTCCCCAACATCCATCTCTAAGCACATTGTATTTGGTACATCCTCACTCATTTCACTTATTCATCCATCTGCCTGCTAATGCTACATAACAAATCATCTATTATTCTTATTCTTATTATTCTTATACCCATCTAAAATAAAAATAAAAACCACATTTAAAAAAAGAAGGTACATTTCCTGGAGATAGAGAGAGGCTGCTCCAAATGTGTGCAGTTATTCTTGAACCTTAAATTTTTATCAAAATCTTTTCAGAATGCCATTTATCCGAAATACAAGTACACAATGATTTTATTGGTCGTTTTAAGAATTAAAAATGCAAGTTCTTGCATGAATGATTTTTTAAAAGGAAAATTAGCCAATTTATTTATTTAAAGGTATACAGGTGCCAAATGTTAAAACACTCCCTAAAAATCTAATTAAATCATAAAATTTCCTGTTGGTGGTTGAATGCTCAGTAGGCAATCACTTCAGTGTTACTGTCAGCCAGCCATGTCGCCATGCTCCTATGCAGGCCTTATTGCTGGCTGCCATCTTAACAGTTAATAATTAGGTTTTCCTCTGCCACATAACAGAGTGCCGCAGTGACAAAAGCCAATGGCAACCGAGGTGGCGGCTTGACTGCCACATTATAAATAGACTGACCGAATGATTAATGAGAGGGGCCAAGGAGCTGGAGCAGCAATCTCACACACAGACAAAAGCCTGCCTGCAAAAGCTGCCTAGGCACAATAAAAAATTAAAACACAACAAGACAAGCCTTTTCCTTGGATGAAAACAAGAACTGAGACAGAGTGGCAGCATACGTGGAAACACGCCAATGCATTACCGAATTTCAAGTGATGGCGTATGAAGACTTTGTTTAAACACTCTCATGTCTCATTTGACGGTATCCTCATTAACATTTTGACACTTAGTTGTATGGCAGGGGTCAGGCAGCGCAGGTTTGGAGGAAGAACAAAACTCTTTTGTGATGACTGAACAATATGGACATAAGAGAGAAGTGAAAAAAGAAGCCAGCAAAGAGGCTAAGGAAATTTAATTTCCATGAGAAGGTATCATTTTTGCCTGCATGCTAAAATGTGATTTTTTTTGACAAGATATCTATTTCCCAAATAAAAGTTGGCTAAAAGACTGCATCACCACAGAAGAACATGAAAGAAGTTCATAAATCTGCATATTCATATCTTTTTTCAAACAGTTCATGGTATTCAGGGTGGAATCTTATACCAGTTGCCAACACTGAAATCAAATGAGTAATTACCTTAGTAATGAGTCACTCAAAAAGTCAATAGTGTCTCTTACTTCTTTCTAAAGTCATTTGTTTTCAAATAATAATGTTTTCTATGCATGTTCTCCTTCTGCATTTCACCTTTGATTTTTGACAGTAAGCCATATTTTTCTCCATTTCCCTCACCTGCCTACATTCCTTTCAATAGTAATAGGGACCTAGAAGCATCAAAACTGCTCATGCTACCCTTTAGCATTTTAAAATTATATCTATTAAGGTAGGCATGCAAATCAGTAAAAGGATGTTAGCAGACAGGAACAAATATCTGTTTTTCTATAGCGGGAAAGTTTCACAAATACACATAGGGCGCTTGTTCCACTACAACTGAACAATTAGAGAATATTTCTAGGTGCTGCTGCTTCCAGCACGTTTTTCCATTCGATCAGCCTTATTCTTACCCCCCCCATTTCTCCTCTACTCTTCTAGCAGGGCTCTCAGTCCTCAGGACATCTCCTTTTAATGCCCCTGACAGGGGGTTATTTGCTCCCATATATGTTTTCTCTCCAATTATACTGTGGCAGAGGTTTGATCTGCCAAGCCAAGCCACTGAAATGCTGATGGTCACCTCTTTGACTAGTTCTTCCTTCTTACTCTCTCTATATATATATATTTTAATTCTATTAGAGAGGGGGACTCTTTTATTCTCATTGACAAAAAGTGTTTTAACATTTATTAAGAATCAGTACCACAATGTGAGGTTTTATGTGGAACAACAGGTAAAATAAAGACTGAACAATTAGTTGTATAATAAATCTTACTTTGTAAAATTCTGATGATGAAATTTAGCTAAACATACAACTTAACTATAAAACATCTAAGAAACAGAAACCCTACATATGCAGGGTGGAAAATAGGTATGGAACATGTCAAAGTCTTTCTAAGAAAATATACATTTCCAATAATTCTATGGACGTTAAACTCACATTATACACCTTTAACAATCAAGCAATTTAAACATACAAATAAATCAAAATAAGTAGGTCTATATGAACTAATTTATGTGCAGAAAAACCCAGACAATAACACAGAATAGGTATTGAACATGTGAGGAAAATGAGGTTAAAGCAACAAAAGTCAAGAAAATAGATAAAATCTGTCAGTATTTCGAAAGAAATCCTGCTTCCTATCAGTGCCAATAATTCAGCTGGTTTAGTACTAAATAATGGCCTCTCAAAAGACTTCTCATTATCAAGGGATCACACAGGAATCATCTTATTGTTGCAATACATACTGCAGAAGAAAAAAGCATGCTGAAACTTGGTTAAGGTTTGCAGCAGAACCTTTCAAAAAGCCAATTAAATATTCGAAGAATATAGTCTGATCAGATGATCAGACCAAAATCATACTCTGGAAATTATTGCAACCATGTTTTTGGCATTTAGTACTGGAATACATCAGATAAATGAAGGAAGCATGAATGGAGAAATCTACTGAGACAGTTTTACTGAGAATCTAAAGATAAAACAAGGGTCGACAACAATGGCAAATACACAGCCAAAGAAAATCTCACTTGGTTTCAGAGAAACAAATTATAGCTGCTAAAATAGCCAAGTGAATCACCAGACTGAAATGCAGCTAAAAATCTATTCAAAAGAACTGAACTCAGAGTGCATAGACGAGATCACCAAAACCCTCAAGATTTGAAGACAGGCAGAGTGGAAGAATGGGTCAAACTCACAACTAGGCAACGCATGTAACTAGCTTTAACATTCAGTAGACATGTTGAAGCTGTCATTTCACCCCGAATCCATGGAACGAGCCCTCGGCGCCCACTAAACATTGCTGCAGTCCTGGGGAAGCCAAGCCGCCCAACATCCAGCAGGTCCTGGACAGCGAGGGATCCTCTGCTCACCATCAGCCTTCAGACCAGCCACCCACCACGCTCATCATTGGAGACTCAATAATCCGACACATTAGGATGAGAGGAGCCAATACTCTTTGTTTTCCGGGGGCTACGGTAAATGACATTTCTGAACAGATCCTGGACTCCATCCGAAGCCACCCAACCGTGAGTAAAGTTATAATTCATGCTGACACCAACGACATCAGTAAACAGCAGTCTGAGCTCCTAAAGCGGGATTTTATTCATTTGTTTAATCTTTTAAAAGACAAACACCTATCTGTTTTTATCTCTGGCCCCACTCCCACCATCAGCAGAGGAATAGGCTGTTTCAGCAGGCTGCTTTCTCTGAACACCTGGCTTTCCATGGCCACCGTGATGCATAACATTGGTTTTATAGACAATTTCAACATTTTCTGGGGCAGGAGTCAACTGTTTGGGGCGGACGGACTACATCTGAACAGACAAGGCACACGTATGCTGGCAATAAGCCTGGCATACCCTCGTCCACCCCTGTCCACCACACTGTCTCCAGCTGCTCCTGCCCTCTCTGCCCCCTCAACCACATCCTGATGTCCAGCTTGTCCCTGCTCCTATAAACTCAGTCCTGATTTTAACAGTAACTCACATTTCGGACTTGGACCTTGCCCCACTTCTTTCATTCCTGTAATTATCAGCAGAGAGCGAACAAATAATCATAAAGTGAACAAATGCAACCCAAGAAATCTTAATCAGTTGCTAAAAATCCCACCTCCAGTAAATCATACAGTCACTCCATCTCCAACCACTATTAATATGGCAGTTTTAAATGTTCGCTCTCTGCTGAATAAAACTTTTATAATAAATGATTTGACTTTAGACCATAAACTTCAAGGTTTATTTTTAATGGAAACATGGCTGAGTGCAGATGCTCCAGCTGTTCTTACAGAGGCCTCCCCACCTAATTTTAACTTTTCTTATTCAACCAGGAGTAGCCAGAGGGGAGGTGGAACTGCTTTTATAAGTTCATTAACCCTTTCAGCCAAACCTGTTTTACTTGATAATTTTAGCACTTTTGAATATAATGCCTCTGTTTTTAGCACTCCTCAGATTTTATGTGTGACAGTTTATAGGCCTCCTAAAAAGAGCGCACTTTTTATTGAAGAATTTTCAGAGTTTTTATCAATTTTGCACAACTCTTATGAACAAATAGTTTTAGCTGGTGATTTTAATCTACACATGGATAACCTTTTAGATCCTTTATCAACAGAATTTTTAAATATTTTGAATTATATGGATTTTAGTGAGCATGTCATGCAGCCAACTCACAACTGAGGACACACCCTGGACTTAGTCATCACGTATGGCCTGTCCACTAGTGTGTCCTCTGTTGTTGACTTGGCTGTCTCTGACCACTACTGTGTGTTTTTTAAAATCACCTGTTTTACCCAAATAGAAACCTCTATGAGAACTATCAGGAAACGTCATCTAATCCCTTAAGTGGCTGCAGGTTTTCTTGAAGTTTTTAATGAGTTTCCTCCTGTACCTTTATCTGCCCCCTGTGATTTTATCGTGAATGATTTTAACAGTAGGCGTCAATCCGCTCTCGATCTGCTGGCTCCACTAAAAGTTGTAAAAACTTATTCAAAACATACTATACCATGGAGAAATGAAAACCTTAAGAAATTAAAGAGGAGCTGCAGGGTGGCAGAAAGGAAATGAAGGAAAAACAAAATCACAAAAAATCATCAGATATACATAGAACATCTCAAATCATACAATAACGCTGTAAGAAATTCCAGAAATGCATACTTCTCCAGAATCATCTCAGAACATAAAAATAATCCCAAAATTCTGTTTTCCACCATTGACAACATTCTCTCTCATACCTCTACTGCACTTCAGAAAACCCCCTCAAACACTCTGTGTGAGGAGTTTGCAAACCACTTCAGAGGAAAGGTAGACACCATCAGATGTAATATTTTATCTTCTCAGAGTAACATGGTTTTAGACAAATCTGAGTGTGTGTCTCTACCAGAGGAAACGCTGGACAGTTTTGTCCTGGTGGAAGCTGGGACCCTTGATAAAGTTTTCTCCTCAGTGAGGCCCACTACAAGTGCCCTGGACCCGATACCCACCCGGTTTTTTAAGCAATTTTATGAATCTTTTAAAGACAAGATTTTAACCATGATGAATTGTTCCCTTCAGACGGGGATCTTTCCTGCCGCCTTTAAAGGGGCGGTAGTGAGGCCCCTGCTGAAGAAGAGCAATTTAGATTTTAATGATTTAAACAACTTCCGACCGGTATCTAACTTACCATTTTTAAGTAAAGTTTTAGAAAAACTTGTTTTAAATCAACGTAATGATTTTATTAACGCTCATTATGTCCTAGAGAAATTTCAGTCTGGTTTTAGGGTGAACCACAGCACAGAGACAGCTCTTTTAAAAATGTTAAATGATTTTAGATTAAACTATGATGCCCAGAAGGTGACAGTGTTGGTTCTACTGGATCTAAGCGCTGCCTTTGATACAGTTTTAACTCGTTTAAAACAGATTGGCCTCTCTGGTGCTGTTCATAAATGGTTCACATCCTATCTCACAGACAGGACTTTTATGGTAAGTTTAGATACCTGCTCCTCTAAGGTCCACAAGATCACATTTGGTGTGCCCCAGGGTTTGATTTTAGGCCCAGTGCTTTTTAACCTTTATATGCTCCCTCTTGGCATCGTCATCAGGAGACATGGAGTTAACTTTCACAATTATGCTGATGATACACAGTTATACATCTCCATGTCTCCTGATGACACACGGCCAATCGACGCACTTTTTAACTGCATTTTAGACATTAAATCCTGGATGACAGAAAACTTTCACCAACTCAACCAGGACAAAACTGAAGTTTTAGTCATCGGTCCTGAGGCTCAGAGAGAGAAGCTTTTACCAAAACTACAATCACTGTCTTTTAATCCTTCTCTATAAGTGAAGAACTTGGGCGTGATTTTTGACTATGAACTGACTTTTATTCCTCACATAAAAAATATTACTAAAATAGCTTTTTATCACTTAAAGAACATCGCCAGAGTCCGCCCCATTCTCTCTCTGGCCAATACGGAGACGCTGATGCATGCTTTTATCACCAGTAGGATTGATAACTGTAATGCCCTGCTTTCTGGTCTTCCCAAAAAGTATATCTCAGGTTTACAGCTTTTACAAAATTCAGCAGCACGTGTCCTGACTAAGACCAGGAGGCGGGAACACATTACACCTGTCTTAGAATCACTGCATTGGCTCCCCGTATGTTTTAGGATCGATTTTAAGATTCTTTTAATAATTTTTAAGTGTCTTAAGGCCTTCTTATCTTTCGGAATTGCTTTTACCATATGAACCTTCGCGGTCTCTGCACTCCTCTGGCAGCTGTCTCCTTGTCACCCCCAAAGTCAGGACACACACTCATGGTGAGGCGTCTTTCTGTTATTATGGCCCTCACCTCTGGAACAGGCTGCCAGAGGACCTCAGGGCCGCAGAGAACGTTCATGTTTTTAAGAGCAGGCTCAACACACACCTTTTAAATATAGCTTTTAACTGATTATTATTTATTAAATCTGTTTAATTACTCTGCATGTTTTGATTGAATTTCTTTTTAGCTTTTAGCTGGCTATTTATCAAATATTGTTTATCTGCTTTGCATTTTTATTTGATCAAATCTTATAATTGTTTTAATTTTAATATTTTAACTTATTTTAGTCTTCCTTCCAGTGTTTCCTCCGTGGGAGCCCTCTGCCTCGGGGGCGGTGGTCGGCTGTGGCTGCCTTGGTGCTCTCCAGGTGGTGCTTGGGTGGAGGTGGGGGTACCAGCCCTCCCTCCTCTGGGCTCCCTGGGTCAGTGCCTTGCTTCTGTTGACCTGCTGCTGCCGATGTAGATGTCTCCCATGTTGATGTTTCCTGGCTCATCTGTACTCAGCCCGTTTTGGTTTTGTCTATTGTTGCTTTTATGTGTGTGCGTGCATGGGAGATGGGGGGTTACAGTTGTGGTGATGTTTTTTACTTTTGGGTTTTTGGGAAAGGGGGGGGGGGGGGGGGATTGTGGGTCATTTTAATCTGTAAAGCACTTTGAGAAACAAACTTTCTTGTGGTTTGAAAAGGGCTTTATAAATAAAGTTTGATTTGATTTGATCAAAAATGGCTAATGACTGTGTTTTTATACATTTCACTTACTATATTCAATAATTATTCAATGTTCCATTGTACTTTATTACACATAATTTATGAACTGATTTGCTTTAATTTAGTGTTCTGAATAAATAACTTTGGTAGTAAATAACTTTTAAATTTAAATCAGCTACTCTATTACAAAATATACTTTACAAGAAAAATGTGAGCTATAATTATTTTTCCCACTGTCTATGTGGGGTTTCTGTTGTATTATAGTTAAATTGTATCTTGAGTAAAAATGCACTGTTAATATTTATATGGTAAACATATACAACTGTTACATTACAGATATATTCAGCACATTTAGGATAGATCTACAGGGTTGAAAAAAATTAGAGGCATCCTGAGGAGCGACTAAAGCTTGAATTAGCACACACACTTTCTCAATTTGTTTCTGTTTGAATATTTAATGAAAACAAACCAGCAGTCCACAAAAAAAAATATTTTAATTTGTTTCACTCTGTGTGGCTTTTCGAAGATAATATGAAATGATACCAAGGGAGTGATGTCTCAAATATACACGTTGCAAACCCTGTAAATCAATACAGCAAAACAGACAGCATGAGTGAGTATAGCTTTAAGCTAAGTGGAATGCTAAATGCAAAGCCTGCCATTGATACCACAATGAAAAATGCATGATTTCAGAGGGAGCAGCCTTTTATCTACAAGGCGAGATCAATAGTGGGAAGGGGTTATGGAATCAAAGTTGTTTTGCTGGTGCAGTAGTTAACTGACACTCTTAAAAACATCTGAACACAATTTGAGGGAACAAAGCAGTCATAGAGACATTTGGAGGAGATCCAGGTGAAGTTCGCCTCATTGATAAACTTTCTTTTTACTTTTATTAAGGCAATATCAAACAGCGAGTGAACAGGCCACCAAAAGTCAGATTTGTTTACCACTGACAAGCTATGCGGGATCAGTAAAACATTCCTTCATGCCTTGACTTGAACCAAAGGGAAGTAAAAATACAATTCTCAATAGGTAAAAAACAAAGACACTATTTGTTTTTGTTTTTTTTACAGAAAGACAACATGCTCTACGTACGTTCTGATCCTTTAATCATCTATTAAACACAGCTTTGGAGAAGACAAAGGAACAAACATAGAAAATGTAAGGAGAACTAAAATGCTACTGTAGCATTATCAAATAATGCAAACATCTCTCTTTACATGAAGGATCACAAATTCTATTATGCACAGTTGAGCTGACAGAAGGTTTTGAGTAAAAATTAAAGCGCATTACTAGACAAAATATTTAATTCCAATTATAGCATTGTTCAGAGTGTTACATATTTAATAGATAGTGGCAAATGTTGTAAATGTAATCAGTGTTTCAAAGATACACTATACATAGAGTTCACACTTTGTCTCCATGTATATGTATTTGAATATCTGTCCTATTCAGGTAATGGTTAACTGATAATCTAACTGTTGAGATGTGATAGTGAGAACAAATAGTTTTCAGTCTCACTGTAAGTATTTAAATGGATGGATGACAAACACATTTGGAACAAAGTGTGTTTTTCTAGCCCAATGTCAGCTAGGATGAACTTAAGCAAGTTGAAGTCTTCTAGACAGAAAACGGGCAATTCTAAAAACTGGTACCGCCCTGTTCATCCCACAATTCAAATTCAACCCGCGCTGCTTTCAGTGTTCGCTCATCACGCAAACAGCATGGCAGACACATACTGCATCCGTGGTTCCATGTGAACATCTCTTCTCAGTCGTGGACTATAGGGATTATCGGTCGATGTCACTCCCTGCTCTGTGCATTTCGTCTGCAGAAAGAGACACGATAATATCTTGGGCTGTCGGTCGCTTTGATAAAAACAAATGTGCATTCCATCGACTCGCCCTTTTCATGGCAAACAAAAGACGTCTTTGGTTGCATGCAATCAGAAGAAGCATTTGGAACGAGCAGATTAAAAATGCAACAATCTGCAGCGATCACTATACATCAGTTAAGCCTTGCCAGACAAACAAGCTAACCAACGTTGTAGCTGTAAGATGACTGCAAATAAGATGGGTAACCAGGGAGTAATGTAAAGGTTTGGTGTCACACCATTTGCGAACACATCGTGGTGTTAATAAACAAATAATCCTTCAATTATTCAGAAAAATTTAATTCAAAAATACTTTATTGATCCCAGAGAGAAATTAACTGTTGCTGTAGCTCATCCTATTTAATTATTCAAGGAGTTGTTGTAGATTCTGTTGGCTGTGGGGAGGAAGGATCGCCTGTTATAGTCTGTGTTGCAGAAAAACTGAAAAACCTCTGACTGAAGATACTCTGTAGTTGAAGGATAGTCCCATGAAGAGGATGCTCAGGGTAGTCTAAAATTAATTAGAAACAGTCAGCTTTACATTCAGAAAATATTAACCAGTTAGTTTGCATTAGCAACTGGCTAAAAGATTAATAGGTTAAAGGGCCATGTGTAAATGTGATAGTGGAGTTCAAAACAAAAGTTCCATAGACCTCTCCTGTATTTCCTTAAAAAAACAGCAACGGTTTATGGTTTTGTCCTTTATTCACACTGAAAATGGTACTTTTTCAGTCATATTGAGGAATGTTAATTAGTGCTGTCATGAGATTTAAAAAAACTTTGAGATTAATTAAATATGATCTGTAATTAATTAATCTAATAATCTCTTTTTTAATCTCACCTAATAATTGTTGAAAAAAGTCCTCATCTTAAGGTATTTTCTTTTAAATTCATTACATTATTGCGGTAGAACAAAAGTTTGATACATGTAATTTAAAAACTGGCTTTATGAAGTCATTTATTGTATTTAATAGAATTGAACAGATGCAGTCCCAGCCATTTACATTCTGCTGTTTTTGTGACTAGTCCCAAGTGGCGCCTGCAACCTTCTGCTTCGAGCATGCGCGATTCATTAGCACTCTGGACACAGTGGGGTCAATATCTTCTCTGACTCCAGCTGTATTACGGGTTAAAATAACACGTAATATGCGTATTATTTTTGATACCGATGGCTTGCCATACCGGTGAACCTGGGCGGCCGGGTGGAGCTGCAGTGTACGGTGCAGACTGGTTACCTACTGTAAGCTCTGAGACAGGAGAGCGCCCCGCTGCTCGGTGAGAAGACTAACAGCGTTACATGCTTCACCCAAAAGTTTCCAATAACCCCATAAAAAGTTGCTAGATTTGCCGCTAGTTGTTTAGCTGTTTTTTGAGAAAGAATCGCTAGAGGGATCTAAAAACTCACCAAATATAGCAAAGTTGGCAACACTGTCGGCAACTCACCGTTCCTCCTCACCTCGCCCTCCCCACCATGATGAGTTTACAGCCAACCGATGTCCACCTTAGGCTGTGGTTAACCCCGAACAACTCAACCACAAGAAGCCCAGTGCATAAAACTGGTTTTATTTAAAGGGAACTCGCATGCAGAAACTGTAAAATTAAGGATTAAAAATTAGATTAAGGCGATTAAAAAACGTAGCACACTAAATATGGCTGTAAATAATTGATCGCAATTACCACGATAATTTGACACCCCTAATGTTAATTAATCACGATTAATTCACAGCTACCAACTGTTTAATTAGATTACATTTTTTAATAATTTCACAACCCTAGTGAAAAGTGAAAAAATCTGAAAAACAAGCAATCTTTTTTCCAAATTATAGCAAAATAAACAAAAATGCCAAACATTTGTGATTTATTTTTCTGGACTTAATATTTTGACATTACTAAAAAGACAATGTTATATAGGTCTTCTTTGTGCATGCCCGCTATCTAAAAAGCCCAACAACAGCAGAGATGGTTTTATAGGGGTTTTACATCTCTCATGCTTTGTTCATACTGTTTTCATTAAACCTCAACTAAAAAGTTAAAGACAAACAAATTGGTAATCAGTGTTGAAGACATAAAAGGCTACAATTGATAAGGACGAAACTTTAGTCAAGCTTTAGCCATGCTCAGGATTTTCTTTATAAAGATTTTTGTCATTTATGTTGATATGTTCAATTACTGGTGCAACAGGGGTTATATGTATAATGTAGATGCAGTTGTAGCTCATTCAGAGAGTGGGCCAATGTAGCATAAAAAGAGTGTATATTAGTGGTAGAAGACATCAGTGCATGCATTCACTGTGAGGTACAGAGGAAGGTCCTGGAGCTAGCAGCAAGAAAATGTAAACTTCATTAGACCATACCGAAATCTTGTTGTATCTTGACCAAACAGGGTCAGATATATTTAGTTAAGATGTCGAAAAGCAAACCAGCTTGTAAATGAAAATCATTTTGATGTAAGCAGTCCAATTTTCATTATCTGATGCTGCTTTGAAGTAATAACTAATTTTAACATGAAACTAACTAATCTAATTGTTGAATAACTCAAACTGCCCCCTGCTATGACCTCTGGCCTATGAGTGGAATAAAGGCTTTCAGCAAAAGATTGTCCTGTCTAGTGTGAGAATGTGGCAGACGATGGACAGAGACAAGAGACAACAAAAAGAAAGGGTCAAAGAGGAGAAACATAGACACAAAAGAGTGAGACAAAAGAAAAACACAAAGTGCGAGGGAAAACAAAGACAATGAAAGTTAGTGGAAATGACCGACAGTCAAGTACAGAGTGAAGTCTGTAGCCACAAAGGAATATGGGTAAAAAACCAACAGATAGTAATCCCAGTTTTCACTCTGAGCCACAGCTAACAGCTAGCAGCTACCCTGTCACTGCTGCCTAAACAAGCCCAGTGTTTTCATCTTCATATACACAACGCGGCACTCTGTCTTTTCTTCTGATGGAGATAAGATGTATAAATTATGAGCAGCTGACAAAGTCTACTCCAGCGCCCCTGGCGTCTCATCAATCACTAGCCTGTGTGTCAGCAGGTAACTGACGTGGCCCCCGGAGGCACAGCCCCCTCTTTAGGTGTGAGTGTTTTTGTGAGCAAAAATGAGTGTTTGCTTCTGTGCAATTGAGCTTTTGTACTTGCCTGACTAACATGCCAGTGTATGTGCTACGCGAGTGGTTGTGTAAACAGCTGATGCAGTATTAATTCTATGCTGTAAGACACAAACAAATTAAATGAAACACATCCAAGCCCTAAACATTGGCCTGACAAAAAACAGCTCCTGTGTAAGTTTGGTCTAAAGTTGCTGCTGCTGTTGTACCTTGGGGTTATCTGAGGTACTTCTACACAGTTACATTTATTTAGGTAATTCGGATATTATCAAAATATTTACACTTAGTTCAGTAATTCTGTTCAAGAAGAAGAACATACATTGTATAGATTCTTTACACAGTGATATATTTAAAAGGCAAAAAATATATATTTACATTTATTTCTGTATTTTTTTATTATTTTGTGATCAATTCTGAAAACTCAAAACCCATGCTGAAAATTTTAATATTACATAAGACCAATTAAAGCAAAAGGATTTTTTTAAATACATATAGTTTCAGCCATATTATGGCCTGCACAGTCATTAGAAATAAAACACCGCAAGTAACCATTACATATCAGTTTATTTCTTTTGTACTTAAGTATTTTGATTAACTTTGGAGAGAAATACTTATAAAAAGGCTAAAACCCCAAATATATTCATTTTTTTTTGTTTTGAACTAAACATTCTCCCTATCCTGCTATAAACTTTTAATTTCTTTAACAAAGAAAGCACTCCTACATCAGTTCTTCTGTTCCTTTTTTATTTGTGTATCTGCTCTGTCTCCTCAATCCCCCAGTCGGTCATGGTAGATGGCCTCGTGTACTGAGCCAGGCTCTGCTGGAGATTTCTTCCTGTTAAAAGCCAGTTTTTCTCTCTCCACTGTTGGTACATGCATGCTCAGTATGAGGGATTCCTGTAAAGTCAACGACAACTCAAGCGATTGTCTACTGATGGTACATGTTCATCCAGGAAGAGGGAATGGTGCAAACAAAGTTACCTTTGTTGCAAAGCTGGCTGTTGACAGATTGCTGTATCTGAGCACACTAATGTAAAGTTGAGTGGAAGGAAAAGATGTGGTAGAATAAGGTGCTGCACAGTGGCGCAGTTAGCAGCACTGTTGCCTTGCAGCAAGAAGGCCTGGGTTAGAATCCCGGCCTGGGGTATTTCTACATAGAGTTTGCATGTTCTCCCTGTGCATGAGGGAGTTCCCTCTGGGTACTACGGCTTCCTCCCACAATCCAAAACATGAGTGTTAGGTTAATTGGTCTAAATTGCTTTTAGGACTGAGTGCGTGCATGGTTGTTTGTCCTCTGTGTCTCTGTGTTGCCCTGCAATGAACTGGTGACCTATCCAGGGTGTACATGGTCTATCACAAAACAGAAAATAAACATTAAAGGCATTTTGAAAAAGAAAAATATTTTAAAATACAGATGTTTAAGACATGAACAATTGTTTTATACAGCTGTTTAATCAGATTTTTTGAGGGCCCGCACACATAAGTACCCAGGACATGGGCTACAACCGTTACATTCCTTATTAAAACAACTCCTAAGCTGGAGACAACATTAAAAGTGTCTCACCAGCGTTAAGGAGAAAAAGGACTGGACCGTTGCACAGCCCACAGGACTTGAGACCTGCACACACTCCCAAGAGTACCAATACCTGCTTGGGTAATGGTATTACTGTCCTTGACTGGCCAAAAAACACTCCACATATAGATGTCAGAAGGAATATGAAGGACACCGGAGTCATCACGGCAGATGAGATCGAGGTCACTTTTAAAGCATCTTGGGCTTCCTTAACACCTCAGCAGAGCCACAGGCTGATGTCCTCCATGACACGTTGCATAGAGTAGGTAATTCAAGCAAAAAGAGCTCCAATCAAGCATTAAGCCTTGTACAGTACAGTGATACACTTTTCCGTAGGAGTTTTTAAAATATTTACAATATGGGTACCAAATCAGAATTATGAGTTTCATTTTTTGGATTGAATTCGAAAAAAACAAAAACAAAACAACTTTGATAATATTCCAATTTATTGAGATCTACCTGTTCAGATTGATTTATTGAATTAGAAAATTATTGAAAAGCTAATGTATTAAGTAACTCAATTAACAATTCAAACGTATTCTACCAATAAAAAAAACTAAACAGAAATGAGGGTTAATTGAAAAGTTTGTTTAATACATGTTTTAAGGTTGTTCTTTTCAAATGTGGCTAACTGAAACCCATATTTTAATTTACTGAATAGGACTACAACAACAAGAAAACTAAATGCAAGAGAGAAGTTCAAGGATGTAGAGCTGAAATAAACCATACAAAATGAAAATGGTAAAAAAAAACTATGAGCCAATATGCTGGGTGGAGTACCAAAGGCCTTCAATGTCTGGTGGCAGACCACCCAGAAAGCTTATAGGTATCAACGGTTTTCCATGCATACTTGACATGTTGTTGGCCTATGCTTTTGAGTGTTGCCATGACACAATGAAATAGGAATATTTCATTTTCAGGGTACTAAATTCCGATTTAATTCATGGATATTATACAACAAATGACAACAGATGTGTGTTTAACCTAACATAGCTAAAGGAAGCAACATAATTACATCTTGTGTCAGCAAATCAACATAATTACACGCTACAAGCTGTCAGTGCCTTATTTCATATCGTTCTCATTTTCAGTCAAATCAGTCTTATTTTTGAAGTTTTAAGTTAGATCCTAACTTAATTCCTATAATTACAGATTTGAGTGTCCAAGCAAAGACCATTACACTGGCATTACTTGCTGCTAGTTAAAATAAATTATACCAAATGGTAAGAGGTTCCACTAAACTACATTAACCTGCACTGTACCTTATTTCTGTTTTTCTGCACTGTTAAATTCCCATTTAAATGACCCATTTTGTGTATAAAAAACTCTGCACTCACTGAAACATTCATTGCTTTTGAACTGTTTGAGTATATAATCTCAAACCACATCAGTGTAAAATTATACGTTTGTGAAAAGAAGGCCCAGAGCAGGTAGCGTTTGCACGCTCTCACAATATCGATCTACTGTCTTAAAGAGAAGTTCAAGAAGGAGAGAGCAAAGCAAAAAATTCTGACTCCCCATGGGTACAGGAGAAACAGCCCATCTCACCACCAAAGAGCGGGGAGGGCTGTCATGTTTTGTGTGATGGGCTGAAAGAAAGAAGGCTGGTTCTGTTCTTGGGACAACTGTGGAAAATCTGGAGATGATAATGCAAAGAAGGATTCTTCATAAAATCAAAAAAATTATGGACAACCCTGAGCATCCTCTTCATGAGACAGTCACACAACAACAGAGCATCTTCAGTCGGAGGCTTCTTCAGTTTCGCTGCAATACAGACCGCTACAGGAAATCCTTCCTACCCACAGCCATCATTATCTACAACAATTCCTTAAAGAATTGATTATATGAGCTATACCAACACTTAATTTCCCTCTGGGATCAATAAAGTATTTTTGAATTTGAATTTGAATTTGAAAGACTAGATGTGGCCTGGAGCAGCGGCATATTCCATCCCCCCATAAACAAACTTCCAAAAGCAAACGGTTCCACCCCACAGAGAGGGAAGTGGGACAGTCAGAGAAGAAGAGAAGAAGAGAGGGCAGACAGGTGTCAAGGAATACTGACATCTATGACAGAGGGCACTATGAGACAAGATTTAGGGATCAGCTGAAACATGATGAACGGAGCCCAAAAATCGCACACCTCTTTTTTGGGGGGAGGCTTCAATATTCAGATTTGACTGACATCTCATGAATTATGCACCATACACTATTAGAATAAGTTAGCCATCTCTGTTTCAATGACGCTAGTGTTTTGAGAGAAAAAAAAAAGTCCTAAGACATATTATCTTTGAAAGCTCTTCTATAGAGAAAGGTAGAAGATGTCAGGAATTCAGTTGACAAAAGCACTCAGTTGTCCTGAAATCTGAGGAGTCTGACAGGATGTGAGTCCATCTGATCCACGACTGCTTCAATATTTCTATACTGGGAGGGGGAAATATAGGATGGACATGCAGCTCCTCACCCCTCAAAGGTGTGATGAAAGCCAGAGCTGCCGCAGGTAAGCTAACCTCTTGGATTACCCTCAAACACGTCTGACAACGGACGTTGCCAGTAACTGAGCAGAAACTCAGGAAAATGATGCCCAATTCAATGTGCCCATCTTCACTCTGAATAAAAAGAGTGTAGCAGGGAATCCAGGGGGCATTACAAACAGCAAATTGTAAGGGCAATGAAAGTATAAAAAAATGCCCCAAAGTAGACCCAAGAACTAAAGACGAACAATTATTTTATGGTGCAATTGTTGTACTCGTTCAAGCAACGAGCTTGATTTTAAATTTTCTGTAACAGTCTTTTTTCTTACAAAACCTGTGATCTGGTTTACTGGCAGGGCATAGGTATACTTTATGGCAGCCAGTATGAAGGTTGCTGATGACATTAATACAGTGTTACACAATACGTTGGTCTGCTTAGCTGCCTTTATGAACCTTTCTAAGACCTTTGATTTAGTTGATCATGTGATATTCCCACCTAAGCCATTTAGCTTTGGTCTGTCCACTATTTGATGTGACTGGTTCAGCTGCTGAAGTCAAAAAACATCACAACCACTTACTATTTCCAAAGGCATGCCTCAAGGCTCCATCTTAGACCAAAGTCTCTATCTACATTGCTGATGTAATCAAAGTTGGTTTACCTCAGATTCCTTACAAACTTAATTGGTAAACTTGGGAAATGTACCAGTACTCCTTTTGCTAGGACTTAAAAAGTCAGCAGTTACAACGTAAATATTCTTTTCTGTGTGTCCCCATATCACTGGGAGTACTGATGGGGCTGTAGAGAAGGCCAGGCAATGGAAGGCAGCGTTTGACACTAATTATTATACAACAAAAAACATATATGCTTTGAGTTACAGTTGTAAGCCTTAACAAAATGAAAGATATGACTGTAAAAGCCCGACAAATTATGTTTCTACAGCAAGGTCAACACTATTGAAAGCTGTCATGCAATTTCAGGATTTATTCTCCAATCTAAGGTATAAACCCCCAACAACAAACAAAAAACAATGAAAGCAATACAAAAGAGGTAAAAATGTTCACTGCCAGGTGGAATGACACATAATGCAACACTTGAACCTGTATCCACCTGATCAGACTCGATGAAATGACAAACCTTTGTTTCACACTGAGAAAGTTATCCTTATAATATTTTTAAAAATGTTTCCACAATCAAGACTCAGTTCCTCCCACAGGCAATCTTATTACAAACCTTTGCAGCTCATTGGTCCTGATACAGTGTCTTAAGCACGGCACATTCCAGTACTATTAGTGCACAGAAAAAGCACATTAGACTGTAAGAGGTTATAGCACCTCTGATTAAAACTAAGATGCAAAAAACTTTAAATTTGAAACGGTTTCTTTTACAACTTAAAAATAAGAAGCTTGGAGAAAGAAAACATAAGCTTGGGGATGTTCAAGGGTTTTATCAAAGAACATTCTAACAATTTTTTTTTTGTACAAAAAAAATTCTTTTCTGTAGATGGGAGACTGAAACGGCTTGAAATAAAGGAGGGTTCTTCACCATACTAACCGCGGGTATGCTGAAATCTAATTCCAGTCCCTCACAGCTTGCCCCGCCAAACCAACAAATAAAAGAAAAACACTGTTTAAGTGTCACTTGACCCATCTGGCCTCATGCAGACCTCTGGGCAGTCAACACTCTTTTACATATTTCCACTGCTGAATAAGCACGTTTCTCTCTTTTCTCTTCTGTTGTAAACTAATTTCCTCTGGTTATTTATCCCACTAGCTTGGTGATTATCTGTCACCTCTTATTTATTTTTTCAGCTCCTATTCAAAACTCAAAGGTAAAAGAACAAACAACTCTCTGCAGAACATAATGATGAGTTGCTATTTAAAGAGTGATTGCAGGTGAAAGACAGAGTGCAATAGATATTAACAGTACATGTTTGGTGGACTTTAACCAAAGTACAATGCAAACGATATTTGCAAGAATATGGCTCTAACTATACAAGCTTCTGAATTCACATTATATTGAATAAAACGTTTTTAACTACTTTTTACTGAAAATAGTTTTTCCCAGTACAATGGCCGTTTTTTCAGGACACTACTTGTCACTCTGTAAATACTAACAACACAGCAATTTGCCAATAATTTGGCAATAGAACATTGACATAATATAACAAACAAAATCCTAAGTAAGCACAAGCAGATTTCAACCATCAAGAAAATCCAAGATTTCAAAAGTTAACCTCTTAAAGCTGTTAAAATCTCCATCATACCATTGATGTAGTCAGTTAGCACAGTTACTTTGTGTTATAAATGCAACTGGGACACTCCTTGTGCTTAGTGTGAAAATTTAGAGAACTAATTAGTAGTGCCAAAGAAAATATAATGGAAACCAATTCATCCTCCATTTGCTTGACCTAAACTTGCATGACTTGTAAAACTGTGTTGATTCCTGGGAGCCAGATCGTTGGGTTTTTACACCAGCTATTGAACACCCGTATAGAGAAACCTAATATGCACCAGCATGCTCAAACACACACACAGGTGTGGGGATTCCGGTTATTACAGATACATTCTTGGGCGTAGGTTACAATTACTAAATCTTGCAATAATCGGTACCAAGAGCTTTTTAGTGAAGCTGTTATTGTATTCATTTATCGATTTGTGGGTTGTGGTTGTGTAATTCTCAGTTTGCATTGTTTGATTTGTTTAGTTTTTTCCCTCTCCCTGCCGTCCTGTGGGTGTGGAGGGAGACTGGGATGTTTTCTTGTGTTTTCTTTGTTCCCCTCCCTTTCTTGTATCTCCAGCTTACCCTCTCAACCTTTTTTTCCTTACTCTCTTCATCTACTTTCTTTCTTCCCCTTTATTTTCCGTCTCCATGTCCCTGGCGCATTGAAAAAAACTAACAAACCCACAGTAATTTCTAATAAAGATTTCTTACACATATATATCAAGCGGAGTACTATAGCAAAAGCTGTAGTGCTCCACTTGCTATAGTAAATCTGTTGGGCTTCTACTTGGTACTCAGAAACCAATTCTGAGCTCCACAGTGAGAGACAGGACGAATGTAGAAAAAAAAAAAAAAAAATTAAGTGAATCCTGGCCACGCCCAACTTGGCTTCCATCCACCCATGGGAAGGTGGGAGCCAGAGACAGGAGAGTGCATCTCGGCTGGTGGAAGCTAGCAGTTAGCAACTCTACAGCATGGCAGAATACGGTCGGGCTTGTATGATTTATGGACATAGACATCAGTGTTGCATTTTTTAATGTAAGAAAGAGGAGCTGAGGAAGAAACAGTTGGAATTTGTCTTGCAACACCACCAGTGTTGTTAAGTTAAGTTAACCACAAGTTAAGTTAGTTATTTGTTCGGAGGCAGCATAAGGGTCGCACTGCTGTTAGCATATAATGAATAATAATGAACTAGACTGATAATCCTGACGTTTCCCCACACCCACCCCTCCAACATATTGCAACCTCCTGAAATTGGAGCGCCAGAAAATTTTTTCCAAAGAAAACGACTCAAAAGACATTCATTCAAACTAGAGACCACAGCAAATTTATTGAAAAGACGAGTGAATGAAACGTTTAATATTTATGTGCGCTAAAACAGAAGAAATCTTTAAAGGGGGATAAAACACTTTTTCTGTTAGCCTTCAATTCTCAAGCGTTGTAATCCTGTGGAAGCATGACATTTTATATTGCAGGTGAAAAGGTCACACAACAAAGGCTGCTTTTCTTCACCCTACAGTATTTGTCCCAACTTAGCCTCCAACCTAAACATGCTCAAACCCTCATCATTGGTCTTTTCTCTCCCACCTCAGCTGTCTACCCACACACATGCATAAGCTACAAAGCTGGAGGTGTCAAGACTACCTGTCTTAACAGTGCACCCCTTGCATGACCTGCAGATAGCCCTCAGGGACATTAATTATAGAGTAGTCTGACTTGTTGAGAGGAGAGAGGCAGACAAGGAGAGAGACACAGAGAGTGAGAGATAGAGAGGGAGTAGAAAAAGATAAATGTAGAGATGTTGTTACAGAGGCTGTCAACTCCTAATCGTGTCATCCTGCAGCACAGAAGGGAACCTGAGGGTTTTCTCTATCAAGTTTTCAATTCACCATCAGGACCAGCTGGTGGTGGAGGTGCTACAAGATGTAGAAGAGCACTCTAAACTGATATTTTGTTTACCCAAACAGTTTATATTTTAAATGTAAATATTCAAATTCAAAACTACTTTATTGATCCCAGAGGGAAATAAAGTGTTGTTGTAGCTCATACAATTATTTTTTTAAAGGAGTCATGAGCTGTAATTTTCAATTTTCCACGAGAAAAAATGTAGGCTATGATTACCTAATGATTATACACTGGCAGGGAAGCCGATACTTAAAAGTGAAGCGTTTGTTCACCCCTGGGTTCATCCACCAGCCCACGAGCACGCGCAGCTCTTTTTGGAGAGCCAGTTCTTTTGGCTTGGCTCACCATAAAGAGCCGGCTCTTTTGGCTCCCAAGTGGCTCCTCAGATTTTCTGTTGCTTAAAGTGTATTTATTACCAAAATTAATGCAAAACGATGTGTACCAAACGTACCAAAACAAGCGGGGGGAAATGAAAAAATAAAAAAACGGCTCCCAATGACGAGCCGGCTCCAATCGTTCACTTAAAAGAGTTAGCTCTTAGAGCCGGTTAGTTCGCGACCGACACATCACTTCCGATTTGAAGTACGAACTCGACCTGAAAGAAGCAGAAACTGCACACGTGAGTTGCTCTGTTGTTGACTGCCAGAATCAACATGGACATTTAAAAAAAATTTTAAGCCGGAATCCTTTACGAATTTGGGACAATATCAGGCAAAGCTGGCATTAAATCTCCATTTCGAAAAAGGGGCCATTCCAACAATCAGAGACTTGCCTGCAATTGAAACGGTAAGGCTGTGTTTTTATTGCTCTGCTGTGTGTAACAAACAGCAGCTAACTACTAATGTGGCTATTGTATGCTAGCGGGAGTAGTAAATATGGGTTAGATATGCTGAAGCGTTACCTGCGGTGTCAACCCCCCTCCTTCCTGCCACCAATCAACGCGTCTCTCATTTGCATTATTACAATGCCCGTCCACGACAGCCAAAATATCGCATCAGATCTCGCGAGACAATAATGCCTTTAGAAATAAGGGTCAGAGGAGCTCTGTGTTAATTTTTTTCACTTTTTTTCAACTTTTCTTTTTTAGAAGGGCCTGAAAGACTATAACAGAACGTGGATATCCAAGGTAATACTAGGTTATGAGTCCTTTAAGGATACAAATATATACAAAAAGTATATAAGTCAATTTACTGTGGAGTTCAGATTATAGCTCATACACTTAGTGGTGATCAAATGATTTGAACGGTTCATCACACCACACATCACAGCCAGTCTTTCTGGATCATTTGACCCGCTACAGTTTACCTATCACTCAAACCACTCCACAGAGGATGCAATATCCACCACTCTCCATTCAGTCATCACCCATCTGGGAAATAATAATACCTATAACTATATAAGATACCTAGCTCCATAAATTATTTAAAATGCTACCATCCAGAAAACAGTACTTCATTATAAAAGGCAGAACCTCCAGATTGATGAATAGATTCTTCTCACTTTCTCTAAGAAAGCTGAACTGCTGAGTAGGAGGTACTATACACCCAAGTGTTTCTGGTGGTGTTTTAATAGAAGTTGTTATTATTCACACGAGATAATTTGAGATTATTTATTGTAGTCTGGAATGTATGAGGATTTATTTTTAGGGAGGGTGGGGTGGTACAGGACATGCACCGTTTAATTTCTTATACCGACTCTGGAGAGATTATTTTATTTTGCTGTACTACAATTGTGCGCACAGCAAATTGGTATTTACCATCTTGTACTTGTGTATAGAAATTTTCCTAAATATAAGAACATCTCCGCCAAAGAGCTCATTTAGCGAAATAATTCAAAAAGTCATCGACGAATTTGATTAAATTAAATTTGCAGGAAATGGTAGATCGTGGGCTTTCTTTACTTGTTACATCAAGCATTTTAGTTAAAACATGAAGCAGAGGAACCGATGATAACAGAGGGCAAAAACAATTGGAGTTAAAATTAATTTGCGATAACTATGACAATTTAAAAAAAGTCTGGTCATCATTTTATTTTCTTGCCCCACTAATGTTTGACCTTTATCTCGATGTCCCTGAAATTCCTTTTTGTGCTCTCTAGGCCATTATTTTCTGGTAGAACGAAAATATTTTTTTTCAGAAAAAAAAGAACGAAAGGATTTAATGCATGTGTTAGATGATGTTTGACCAAATTAATTGAGGGTGTTTCTGTATACAAATGACTGAACAGGCACGAGCACCTACACACATGTTGGGATTTATCAACAGTTGATTGTGGAGCAACATATATTTGATGAATCCAGATTTTGACTGTTTGTACGAACATTCTAAATTTCATTTGTAAGATAGAATATAGGACAGTTTCAATGAACGTTTGATAAATGAGGGCCCTGGACTTTCTTCATAGTCTGATCTTACTAACAAAATGGGAAGGGAAAAGGCTGAGTTTCTTTTGAAGCTTCAACATTTTGTGAGGACACTTATTTCATTGTTTTGTTTGAAAGCCATCATTGAGTCAGAGTACAATCATGTCTCACACCAAAGACAAGAGGGCCAAAAGTTTTCAGTCAAGCCAAGGAAACTTCTCCGTTAAGGTTTGTAAAAATATTTTATAAATGTTGTCAATGAAAACAATGCTTTTTCCATCCAATTTCCTATTATTATTTTTTCAGTTTTTTATTGTTTTATTTAATTTATTTTTTTACAACTGTTTAATCGGATTTATTAGGCTGATTACACTATGGTAAAACAGAAAGATAAAAGAAACTAAAGTACTTTAACTAATTTTTTTTTTATTTCAATACCTACAGATACATTTGGCAGTGAAGGATGTGTACACATTGTAAAAGCTAATAAAACTGTTCAGTTAGTGATCATATGCCATTTTTATATCCTCTCATGTGATTAATGATCAGGAAAATTCTTAAGGCATTTTTAAAAAGGCATAAGTGAGTAAATAACCCATTTGAAATTTTGTGATGCTGTTCATTCCAAATACCTATGCAACAACTACAAAAAATTTTCATCCATTTAGGAATAAGTTTACTAAAAGACATATTGATGATTTTATATTTTGATTGCAGTCATTACTAAAAAACTAGCAACCTGAATTCATGCAGAAGTTATGGGAAAACTAAGACAACTAATATTCAGTTCGCCTACCAGACCCAACTTTTGAGTTGAGGACACCATTCTCTACCTGCTGTACCGTGTCTATGCTCACCTGGACAAGCCAGCCAGCTCTCTGAGGGTCATATATTTTGACTTCTCGAGCACATTCAACACTATTAGACCGGCTCTACTGGGTGAGAAGATGACAGCCATGCAGATCCATCAACATCTGCCGGACGATGCTGAGGATTTTTTATAAGTCTGTGGTGGCGGTGTCCATTTTATGGTGTAGTGTGCTGGGGCAGCAGACTGAAGGTGGCTGACACCATCAGACTCAATAAAATGATCCGTAAGGCAAGTCATGTTGTTGGAGTGAAGCTGGTCTCCCTGAGGGTGGTGTCAGAGAGGAGGGTACTGCCCAAGCTAAGAAACATGCTGGACAGCCCTTTCCACCCTCTCCACAACATGCTGGCCAACCTGAGGAAGACGTTCAGTAACAGACTCATTCCACCTCTTCGTCACACAGAACGACACAGGAAATCCTTCCTTCCTTCCTGTGGCCATCCGACTTCACAACTCTGCAATGAACAGAATGCCTAAGCCATAACCTCTTGTGATGTCTTGTTGTATTATTTATATTTTGTTCTATTTTATATTTCTTACTTTATTATGTTTCACTTCATCACTGTTTTATTTTGTTTCTTTCTCTCACTGTATGTCATTGTTTTAAGGGCAATGGAATGCATGAATTTCCCTCTGGGATTAATAAAGTATTTATGTATGTGTATTTATTTTTACTTTTATGCTATAATGAACACGTAAGAAAACAACTAAAATCAGCTGTCATATTGATTCTAATGTAATAACAACATATTACCTCTTGGTGGAGATGAAACAAAAATAACTGAGCAAACTATTTGCCCAAATGTTTTTAATAGTATTTCAGAAAGTAAGTAATTTACAGTAGCTTAAATGAATCAAATGGACATCTTAATACTCAAACATCACCTTGGTTAGCTTGTAATCCTTACATATTTAACTGAGTTTCACTTTAACAAAATATTGGCTTTAACTACTTGAATAAAATCAATGCAATTGCCTCAATGTTATTAGACTAATCCACTGTATTGTTCATTAGAATGTATTAAAAACTTTCAATGTCATAGTAACTGAACTTTATATATAATAACTACAAGCTTTAGCTTTAGCTCTGGTTGCCGCCCCCCCCCAAAAAAAACCCACAACAAATATTTAAAATGCTGCCTTCGACAGATTTTCCTTTGTCCGTAACAAAACCATTACAGCCACTTCTGAGATCCATGATAATATGACATTTCAGCATGAACGAATGAATGAATTTAAAGATTTTGTGTGGACAGCAACATCTGGACAGACACTCAACAACCACCATGTGATCAGAGTGATCTGTCCAAACAAATCGAAACTTCTCTCGCGGCCATCTGAGTCTCTGTTTCTTCGACAGCTCCTGTTAATAATGGAATGAGCGGGATTTCACAAAACACAAAATAGGAGGAGGTCAACATGTTTGAAGGTTACCCCTGTCGGAGGAAATCAAAATAAATAACACTCAGGTGTGCTACTCTCTGTCAGCTGAGTGTCTTAATGATGCCAAGTTAACACATACTAAATAACAGCGTCTCTCTATGCACTGACAGCCTCAGAAATAATTGACCAGCATGCTCCAAACTGAGACGCAGTAAGCAGAGAATTCAATCCTGCAGCTGACACAACCCATTGAGCATGTCACCAAATTTTGCATTATACACAAAGCAATGTCAGGTCAGGGATGCGGCCTCCTACAAGTTATTTGCAATTGCATCTCTGAGGGTAAATTACCTGGCTCTCCATAATATGGTCTAGTTAACTAATTACCTGACAGTAGCCGTCTCATGAAAAGGTCTTAGATTTACTGCCTGTCAAATATATGAAGGACTGTTCCTTTTTTTCCTGGCTTTTCTCAAAACATTTGGCACGTTCTCAACCTAGAGCTCATATTCAATTTCCTCATGGCAGACAAAGACATACATCTGAAAATGAACAAAAAGAAACACAACCTTATTATGTTTGAAAGCTACCAACAGTGTGTCATTTCATCCAGCTCACACAAAAGAAGAAACAGAAAATTGCTTGAGGGCTTGTGCAGCAATGTAAGATAGTTCTGTAGCTCGTTGTAAGTAAACAGGGAAATCCATTATCCTGCTGACCTGTGCACCCCAACAAGTACACATATAAGGAGAATAGTGGCCTATCATTTTGTTGCTACACATGTGTAAATCATTCGCATTCTGCCAGAAGAGCGGGTCTGACAACAAAAACCTCCCCTGGCAGTCGGGGTCAGTGGGAAACCAAATCCCACACAGACAAAGCACAGTTTTACCTGCGAGAGTGCCACCTGCCACGATAGAGACAAACATGACAATAGCTCGGTGATGGCATGCGAACTGGCTTTAAGCTACGCTGCGTGGGGCAAACAACACGCACTCATACAAACTAACCCCTAACAGCTACCACCAACCGTGGAACCCAACAATGTCTGTTTTAGAGTTCACAATGCACCGCCATGGTCTGCCCACCCTTTCTTCTCTCTACTTTCATTTTATTTTTTTGTAACCTGTAGCTATTCATCTGGACGATGCGGCCTATCATCGTCTCGGCAATGACAGTAGGTGGAAACGCTAGCTTTCATTACACAAAGTATAAATAGTGTAATCTATCAGCCCTGCCAATCAAAATGATTGATTATGTGCTGTCAGCGAGGAGAGTGACACATTAGAAAAAGTTTGGTTAACAATGCTTGTAGCTGGTGTAGGGCTGCTGCCACCCAGCCCAGTGATTAATGTGTTGTCAGTCTGTAATCGCACACCCACGCTTAATGAGGCAAGGATTTATCATCTCGCCAGAGTGGCAGATGTCAGGAGGAAAGGAATCCAAGTGACTGGAAACAATATACTTTTTTCTAGCTTGTGCTTGACACGTCTGACAAGCTCTAAAAAAAAAACACAAAGGCACCCAGTGTAAGCACAAACTTCAGCAGTATGGACTTTTTGCTCTCGTTCTGTCCTTTACTGCATGAAAGTCGCTGCTGCTGAAAGAATACACCACCAGCCTTCATTGCTAGCATAATGGATTAAAACTTCAGAGAAGCAAACGCACTGAGGGGGCTAAAAGTCTGTTGCATCATGTCTCAGCAACTCAAACAAACTTGTGCAGCTTCAATAAATGAATGGAAACTTTGGTTTGGTCCCTGTGTGGATTATATCCACTTCATCTTTCATAAAATCAAGCGCTTGACTTCATTAACTTTTTAAAAAGCACAACAACATCTGCATGCCATAAACAGCAATGAGTGTACTTGAATTATCTGATAAAAATCTGAATGCAATTAGAGCAGCGCTGTCTTCAAAGTCAGCTACAAAGTACTGAAACAGTGATTAATGCATACAGTCAACATCAACTAAAAGAAACAGACGCAGAAATAACTTATCTTTTTGAGAGATTTAAAGTTATTACAGCTTTGTGGTAAAACCCAGTGGAGTCTTTTTTTTAGTGTGGAAAACACTATGTCTCTCATTAGGATAGCAGCATCTTCCTGTCACCAAGAGAGCAACCAGGGAGGATTAGCTCTGATTGGTCTGATAGGCTGATGCCTTGGGACACAAAACTACTAGATGTGATAGCTGAAAACATAATCTGAGAAGCCATGTTGCATGTTAGTTTGTTTTAATGTTTGTTTATGATGCTTGTGAAGTAATGTAACATTGGAAATAATACTTTATTGTAAAGTCATGGGCTGGTTACCAGAAACAAGATATATCAAGGTTTTAAAAAGGTCTGGCTAGGTCAACAAACATTTCTGTCTACTGGATTTTTTCTCTTGTATTATAAGAAGGACAAATTAGTCTAAGGGTGAAAACTAAGGAAACTTTTTTGACACCATAAGAAAAAAGGGATGACATTCTTCACAGAAAACATGATTCCTTGAAAACTGCATATTATAGTTTTATTGCAATTTTTGCAATTGTAAATTGTAATTCAGAGAAATACCTTCATAACTTAATGTCTGGCCACTTTATTAGATACAGCTGTTCAATTGTTTTTTACACAAATGGCCATAGGCCTATCACACCACAGTAACTTAATGCATTTGGGCATTGAAATGTGTTGAAGATGACTTGATAACCGAGCATCAGAATAATAAAAAAATTGGGGTTTAAGTTATTTTAAATGTGGGATGGTTGTTGGTGCCAGATGGGCTGGTCTGAATGTTTCAGAAAATGTTGAGCTACTGGGATTTTCCACAACCACAATCATCTCTCTGGTTTACAGGGAATAGACAGAAACTCTCATTTACAAGCAACATACGAAGACTACCATCTCAGAATCACAATATGTTGAATCTGGCAGCAGATGAGCTACAACTACAGAAAACCACAATGGCTGCCACTCCTGCCTACCAAAAACAGCCGAGGCTCCAGTTTGCATGAATTCACCAGAATTGGATTATAAATGGTAAATCGAGGGAATTTATACATAACTTTTTTGGTCATATTGACCACTCAAAGTGCTTTACACTAGAAGAGCTGTCATCCATTCACTCACACTTATACAAAGATATGCAGATCAGCAGGTGACTTGGGGTTACGTGTCCTGCCGAGAGGCACATCAACATGGGACAGGAAGAAGCTGGAATCAAACCTACAACCTTCTGATTCCAAGACGACTACTCCCCCCACTGAACCACAGTTGCTGTGTGATGCCATTATGTCAACATGGAACAAACTCTCAGAGGAAGGTTTGTTAAAAGAGGTCCAACCAAGGACTAGTAAGGAGCTGGTAAATGTTAGCTTAAGCTAGCTAAAAAAAACTTTGTCAATTGAGATTCATTCTTAGGTTTGAGTTTGATTTCCTAAACCTTTAACTGTAAGCTAGCTATAGGAACAGAATTGTCTCACAGGTTTGCAGGGAAAGTTGAAGGTCAGGGGAGAAATTTCAATCAACAGGGCTTATTTGTCATTTGCTTTATCAGGTTTGTAATTTTGTCGCAGCATAATAAAACCTGAATTTCTCAGCCAGATCTACATATAACAAGAAAAATTTTTTTATGTAAAAAGGAAGTTATGAGTAAATTTACAAGTTTAAGCCACATCTCAATGTATTTTATGTCGTAAGGAAATTCAGGGCCCAATTATGAGATCTTAAGGCCCAATATTAAGATTGTTATGTTTAGATGTTTCAGTTTATACATTTCTGTTTAAAATGCTTGTATAAACAGTGGATCCCCTGTATTTGTGGGGATAAAGGACCAGAGGTCTCATTTATAAAACATTGGGTAGAATCCCTACTAAAAGTGTACGTACAACCAAAACAAAAAGTTTGCGTACGCCAAAAAGATTTCTGATTTATAAAACGTTGCCTACGCACAGGTGTAAGCAATTTCCCCTTTATAAATAACAGTCTTCTTGGAAGTTTGCGCATGTGAATTTGGCTCATATCCCGCCCTGAACACGCCCAAATCCGGCTATAAAAGCTCAATGCAAAGCAGGACATGAATATTGATGCATATGAAGAAGAGGGGAAATATGGCAACAACAAAAAAAAACAAGAAGAGAAACTTTACGGAGATGGAGCTTGAAGTGCTAGTGGGTGAAGTGGAGGCTAGAAGAGACATTTTATTTGGTGGACACAGCAGTGGTGTCACAAATAAAAGGAAGAACTCCGAGTGGCAGTGCAGACTGTCAGTGCAACTGACAGGACGGTACCCGAAATAAAAAAAAGTGGTCGGACCTCAAAGTCGAGGCAAAAAAAAAACTTGCCTCCCGCCACCAGAGTGGGTCTGCTACTGGAGGGGGTACGTGTACACCCGAGCTGACACCATTGGACAGGAAGATGGCAAGTATCATGGGAACATCAAGCGTGTACGGTATTGTGTCAGAGAAGGAGGGCGACACCGACCTGGCAGAAACGACAGATGAACCCGGTAAAGCACTTTTTGGATATATTTTATTACGTGGCTACGTTAAAAAATTTGAGCATATTTTAAGGAGACAGACTAATATGCCGTGTCTTTTCAGCTCTTCCACAGTCGGTAGGTGGCGAGGATGAGGAGGCTGAGGAAGAGGAGGTTGCCCAGCGTCCGGCCGCCCCCAGCACCAGTGCTGCCGGTGCCCATGGTGCATCCAGCAGTGGTCGGGTTCTGACTGAAGCTGTGATGCAGACACAGAGAGACACCATCAGCGCCATCAATTCTGTGACAAACGAGTTAAAGGAAATAAAGAGTGTGCTGTGCGACATAGTGACAGCCATTGGTACCTTAAATGATACAATAATTTTTTTTTATAAATGAACCTTGTCGTTGTTATCTCAAACGCCGCATTACATCCTGGCGGATCCTTGCTCCCTGGGTGAAGGCTTCCTGTCGAGGAGGAGGGGGGGTCGGCGTTCTCATGCTGGGGAGGGGTTAGGCCAGGAGGGAGGGGAATTCCAATTCTCAGTGCCATGTTATGAAGAATTCCACATTCCCTCACGATCTTGCAGACCTTTGTAGGGTGGTATAATAGTCTGCCACCCGAGGCATCCAATGACCGCCACCTACATTTTAACAGGCCTATGGCACGCTCCACGACTGAGCGCGCACGCGTGTGACAGGAGTTGTAGCGCATTTCCTCTGCTGTCTGTGGGTCTGGGAAAGGGGTCAGAAACCAGCTCCTGAGAGGGTAGCCACTATCACCTGCAAGTGATAACACGTTTAATTCAGGCATCAACAACCAGCATTTCTAATGACGGTGAGGACTTACCGAGCAGCCAGCCATCACGCACAGCGCCTGCCTGCAGTCTGTTCCCTACACTGCTGTGTGTCAAGATAAAAGAGTCATGTGTTGACCCAGGCCATCGTGCCACCATATTAGTGATCATCATGTGTGAATCACATATGATTTGCACATTAATACTGTGTACGTTTCAGATTGACGAAAAAAAAATCATCCTCGGACGGGGCCCTTATAGCAATATGGGTGCAGTCAATTGCGCCGATTATGTTTGGGAAACCGGACATTGCTGCAAATTGGATCTTAATTTCGGCCTGCTCCAACACAGTATATGGAAACGTGATGTATCGCCTGCTCATTTTAATTATCCCATCCAAGACTGCAGGCATTATTGCACTCAGGGACGGCTGTGATATCCCAGACCTAGTAAATAAATATAACATATTTGAAGGCATTATTTCCAAAAAGGGACTTTGGGCAGAATAGTAAGAATCATGTCACTCAGACACATACCTGTCGGTAATTACCGCTGGTAAAAACCAGTTGCAAGAAACCCCAGAGTGGTAAGCACCTGTAGCTGGACCGGAATGGCACGGTTCCGCCTGGACGGTCTCTCCAAAACTGGGCCCAATTCAGCACAGAGATCCAAGAGCACAGCTCTAGGGAATCTGAATCTGCTTATTAGCCAGTCATTATCATGGGCAAGGAGGTCCGCATGATCCCTGAACACGCGTTCTCTCTTACTCCTTCCATTTGCAAAATCTTCTAGCAACGCCAGTGCATCCATCTCAAATATTACGCTTGAAAGTAGTTGGGGTATTTCTATTGGCAGCAGTAAGACTGATTTTGTAGTAAGACTGCTTCCTTCCTTGGCACAATGAACGTGCCAATCAATGATATATGGTACAGATGATTCAATTTATTAATTGGCATTCAGTCCCGGCCCTTTTTTCTGAGTTTAAGGTTTTGAGATAAATTTTATGTATTTATTTTAATATCGAATAATGTTTTTAGAAGAGCTATAGCTCACTGCAAAGCTACAATATAGATATCATTGCTGGTTTGGATGTTTATAATAACATGAATCCATAATTAATGTTTGGTGGGAGGTGAAATGATATGTGTGAGAGGAGTAATATGCAGTCTGGCTGCAGTTCACCACCTCACCAACTGCGTCGTCGATTCCCCCCGTCTCCAAAATGTCCGTACGCACGGGTCAGAGTTGGCGTACAGGTGCGCACATTTTCCCGTCAAGTCTGTTTTTTATAAATCACAACTTTTGCTTTGAAAGTGGCGTACGCCAGTTTCAGGCCCCGTTTTGTGCGTACGCAACGTTTACAAATGAGACCCCAGAGCTGTCCGTGAACAGCTAAAGCAAGAGTTTACCAATTACAGGTTTCAGAGTAATAAAACTTTAGTGACTGTGTGACTGTTAAGTTATTCTAGATTTCTGCGGTTGTGTGACTGATGGCATATGTCAAGGCTTATAAAAATCTTAGGTCAAAATGGACAAAGGAGGCGCTTCCATTTTGCTGGCCAGCTTTGGCCTGCATTCAGATAGGCCTCGAACTGCCCACCTGAACAAATTAGACAAGCAAACAAAAAATACTCCATTGCAGAGGCAGTCCTCCTCTGTCCCAGATGCCAGAAAGAGTAGCGTAAAATCTATTAATGCAAGCTAGGCCACTTCAGTGTATCATAAAAGCCCTTACACAAAAGCACATTTTTATTTTTCTAATGTACTGTATAGCCAAAAAATTTATAACATGTATAGTATTTTCATTCAGAAGAGTAACACAACACCCAGGTCATGCACCCTAAGCGTCAAAGCTCTGAAGGAGGCTATAAATCAATATTGGCACTCTTACTTAAAGTTAATTGTGCTTTAAAGTTTTACAGAGTGTCTATGGTGTGTATAGCAAGGATGATTTATGTGGACAGCATGAGTCACTCCCTTTAATTGCTGTTGTTTCCCAGCATATAACCTTTACATGAACTCTTGAGAATGAACTATTTAGAAAAGAGCTCAAAGTGCTAATCCCAACTCTAGACAAAGAAGTTTAAGAGTATGAAATTAGTTACATGGAAATGTTCACAAGGAGGCATAGCCAGCTCACTCAGATACTGAGAGACAAATACACAGAGCTAAGTGAATGTACTTGTGTCTCCTTGGAAATGTCTTACACAAACACTCCTGCACAAAATAAACATGTCCAAACCATTATGAACAGCAGTTTTGACATTTTGGGATATGTTGTTACTAAAGCTCAGACAGCAACAACATTTCAAGTGTCGTAATTAACAAATAGAAGCTTTTGCGTGATATGGAATCAGATCAGATTCTCCAAGTCCATTTATTTGAGCAGTCAGACTGAGGCACTTAAAATGGTAAATGGCCTGTACTTGTATAGCGCTTTTTTTAGTCCAGAGCACCCCAAAGTGCTTCACACTACATTCAGGCATTTATCCATTCATGCACACATTCACACACCAGTGAGGGTAAGCTACACTGTAGCCACAGCTGCCCTGGGACATACTAACAGAAGCGAGGCTGCTGAACACTGGCGCCACCAGGCCCTCTTACCACCTCCAGTGGGCAAAGTGGGAGAAGTGCCTTGCCCAAGGACACAAGGGCCGAGACGAACAGAGCAGTGGATCGAACTGGCAACATTCCAGATACAGGACGGGCTCCTACCTCCTGAGCAGGGGTCGCCCCAGAGTGAACATTTTTTATTCAGAAGCTGTGTTAATCTGGGTGCATATACAAACAGTGCCTTGCAGAAGTATTGAAACCCCTTGACCCTTTTCATATTTTGCCTCAATAAAACTAAGCCGAAATAATTTTTACACCTGACAGATTTAGGATTAAAGCAATCTTTTCATTTTAGTAACGTGTCTTCTGACTGGAAGTAATATTAAGGTTTTGAAGTGTCCCAGCAAAGGTCCAGACTTGAATTTGATAGAGATTCTGTGGAGGGAACTAAACATTAAGTGCAATAGCAAGGAGGCCTTCCAACCTAAAAGATTTGGAGCTCATAAACAAAAAAAATCATCACAATAATAGTGGAACCCTGTAAAAAGCTTGTTGGCTATTATAATGTTTGCATCAAAGCCAAAATAGATTTATCTACTCAATATTAAAAGTGTTTAAAAAAAATGTACATGCTATTTTTCAATAACATTTTAAAACAATTTTTTTTCTCAGAACTGATACTTTATTTAGATTATTTTTATTATCTTTTTAAAGATGTGTGTCTCATTTCATATCTGAAACAAACTTCTTGGCTATGTGAAAAGTCTAAAATGATTCATATCCCTGGAAATGTAAAATTAACCATAAAACCCCCCAAAAAGTATTTTATAGAAAGTTTATGTGATGGACAAACACAAAGTACAAGTCAGCCATGACTTGTGCACTCTAGAAATCTAAACATGAAGGAAGAGTGACTTGGAAAAGGTATTTAGCAAAAGAAAACCACATATAAGGTCCCATTTGCTGTTTGCTACAAGCTATGTAGGGTATTACAGAAAACACCCTGAACAGATGAGAACAAAACATTCCGTTTTTAGTAGGGGGTACACCGATCCCACTTTTTTAGTCCCGATTCCGATGCCTGGGCTTTGTTATCTGTTGATACCTGATACCTATCCGATACTATTGTTGAATTAATAATAAACTGTATACCCTCCACCTTATAACTTACTTGAAGAGACTAAAGGTACCAGACTTTACTAACTAACATAACTAAGACTTCTTTTTTCCTTTTTGACCCCGCTCCTTTTGTTTTGCTGAGGTGCAGGAATTCAGCGTGCTCCTTACCATAGTGTTTCTGGATGACCTTGATTAAAGTAGTAGTATTGTACTTTGCAGTAATACCACCTCCCCTCGAAACATTTACTTTGCAGACATTGCAAACAGTCGACAAACTAGTTGGAGTGGAAAGTGTGAAATATCTCCACACAGCAACCCTCTGGCTCGCTCCATGTTACTTCTAGCATGCGACACACGTGAAGCTGACGCATGAAATACGTTCTGCTGCGACAAAAAAAAAAAAAAAAAACAAAAAAAACTGGATCGGCCAGTGGATCTGTTCATTTTTCCGATCCCCGATCCAGCTATTTTGTCAGTATCGCAGCCAATATCCGATCCTAATATCGGATCGGTGCACCTTTAGTTTTTAGCTTGCATGAATAACGTGTGGCAGAAAGAGCTTGTCATTTAATAGATAGAAGTTAAACAGCACAATCCTGGATGAAAACTGTTAGAGGTTTCCAAAGACTTGAGACATGGGTGATGGTTCACCTTCCAGCAGGACAGCAATCCTAAACATACAACCAGCGCAACAATAAATTGGTTTGGATCATATCATAAGTCTTTTTGTAGCATGGCCAAGTCAAAGTTCAGGTTATAATGTAATCAAATGTAAAAAGTTCAAGGGGTAAGAATACCTTTGCAAGGCACTGTAACAGCTCTAACAAATCTAAAACCTAGTAGAGAGCGGGGAGGGGTAATAAACTTCCTTCCACAGCAATCTGTTTGGTTATTTTCTCTTTCCCTGGTGACAACCATATTCTTTGAGTTTCCTCTGAGGAAACATTTGTTCAGTAAAATGATTCAGTGAACCCACTGAAGGCACATTCACAAAGAGCTATATTGCATGCTGTTTGTTATGTTTGAGAGCTTCGGGGAATCCATAACTCTCAAGACCAGAGATGAACGTGGCAACATACTTCATTGGGTGCATTTCAGAAAGGAAAAATAACCAAGCAAAATGCCCTCCTCGTCTGTCAGTGTTGTTTTGCAAAAGAAAAATGAAAAAAAAACACTATTACATGTCACATAATGCACAGTCACAGCTCTGAAGCCAGTCACAGTCAATCGTTGATTTGGATGGCTTCCCTACAGTGAAAACTTGAAATGAACCACTGTGTGCTGTGGAGTAAAACAGGTTAGTGTCCGGAGAGGAAAAAACTGAACTGAAAAGATCCACTTGAAGACTTTCCTGGCCCTGTCACTGTCAATTCCCTTGAAGAACCGTTTATCCTGCGCGCAGATACACATGGGACCCAGGAGCTGGCCAAGGCTTCCTGCATTGCCATGTGTTTTACATTACAGGCAGAAAAAGAGAAATCTTCATGCTTGAAAATCAAACCAAATACTTCATCCAAGTAAAACCTAAGTGACGTCTGAGAACATTTGTACCTACTGACGTAGCAACCAAGCAGTGCTTAGTGTTAGTGAGAAGGACCAATGAGTTACTTAATTCAATGTGAAACACTGTATACTGTTTAATGGAGTAAATGTTATTCTGCTAGTTGGATTTTTGTATACACTTTTCTTTTTGCAGTGCTTAGGATGCGAAAATAGAACGTGTTGTCAGTGTTTTGATAGACATGGTCAGTTTAACCCAAAGATTTGACAGCATAATGTGTGCTCCATGGCAAAAAGGAAGGAGGAGGAGGGATTGAGCCAAAAAGTACCACATGTATTTTCCAAAAGCAGCCCAGCACGGTCTAAATAGCTCTACGTGGTTTAACGCCATCTCATTCCATGACCTCCAAGTCCTCAAAGAGAATTATCACATTATAACATTCCAACACGCCCAAATTCTCAAAATACAGCTCCAGGCTTTTCCTGTCTGACTCTGTTTAGTGTTGTGGTTGTTGGAAAAGACTTCAATCATCACTGCTGTTATTCTGTTTACTTCAGGTATTTATATATTTTCCTGCCTTTGTCTTGTCATTTTGTCTTTGTTTTGGTCATGCTGCAATTTATGCTAAGAAATGCACTATAACAAAAGGGAAGTAGAAAATCTTTCTTCACTTTTTCTCAAGTTGAAGCAGAAATGGACACAGAAAATTATGAAGGGAATTAAAAGGTTAGAAAATGTCAAAATAGGAGTCTAACATGAAATCTCGCAATATTAAAATAATTAGATCGGTATTGGATGGAGGCTGCCCATCAGCATCCGACTGGGAAAGCATTGGAGAAGCCTTAACCACTTAAATTATTTTCTGGTAGCATTTTGGATATTTGGTAGAAAAAAGAAAAAGTAACACTTAGGGCTTTTCTAACAAAGTACTTTCAGTTCTTAACCAGAGCTGTTGCTAAATCCAGTTCTCAACTGGTTCTTTGAAAACGTTAGGCTAGTTTGGGTTTTCTGCTACAAGAGAACTACTTCATTATGCCACTATAAATGTCTCATCCAGTAAATTATTAAAGCTTGCTTTATTTTACTATCAGACCTGTAAAGGCACATTGAAGTATATTGAGACAGTTTAACTATATAAATCACATTATTCCAGTTTCTCTGTAAATGAATTCCATAATATCCAAATCTTTCTTTATTAATGTTGTTTTAAACAACAAGCGTTGTTTATGAACATTTCACAATCTCAGTTGAATGATCATTGTTCATTACTAGAAGCACCAAATTACAGGATGTAAACAAAACGTTTAGAGCATGATTTAGTAACCCCATCTGGTGAAATCAAAAAGTTAACAGTACTTTACAGGGTTTAAGAGTTTTCATTATCTTTTTAAGACCCTCATTATTAAAATGTATGCACTACATGAATTATAAAAATAACTTTGGTAAGTGAATTAAAAAATTATATATGTTTTTCAATCTCAGCTTCCTTTTATTGGCTCCCGGTTAAACTCAGGATATAATTTAAAAATCTTTCTCACATGTAAAAGCCCTTAATAATCAAACTCCATCATACATCTGAGATCTGATTATTCAATATGTTCCTAATAGAGCAATTTGCTCTTAATCTGCAGGTTTACTGGTGTTTCGTACAGATATTTTAAGTAGAATGGGAGGCAGATCTTTTATTTTTCATGTTCCTCTCCAATGGAACCAGCTCCCAGTTTTAGTCCATGAGGTAGACACCCTGTCTACATTTAGGACAGGGTTTAAAACTATCCTTTTTGATAAAGCTTATAGTTGGAGTGGCTGAGGTTATTCTGAGTCATCTCTGTTGTTATGTTGTAATAGGTTTAGGCTGCTGGATGACCTATCTAAGTCCACAGCCAAAATTACTAAAAAGGGAGCAAATTCCCCAATAAAATAAATTAAATAAAAACATGAAACTATAACAGAAAATAGAAAAAGAAATGAATAAACAAACAAATATAAAACATAATTAATTTGAGACCTACCATTAAAAATGTGAACCTGTTTTAAGACTTTTAAAGGCCTAAAATTGAAATTTTTAAATTTACGACTATCATAATTTTTTAACCCCCCTGCATAAGCCTTACTATGAAACTGAGTCAGAAATGGCATTTACAGATTCAGTGAAAAATGTCAGCTTTGAGCACAGCTCTGTCCACTGCCTTGACCTACTTAAACTCTGGGAAGTGTGACACAAAATAGCAGAAGGATGAGAGACATTTAGCTAGTGTTAAGATACTAACCCAACTATTTATTAATGTATTGATTTTGTCTTAAATTAGGCAGATCAAAAACAAAAACAAAAAAATAACATGGTGTAGATGACATTTTGATTTGTTGCTGCCCTCTATTTATTGCCCCTATTGCTCCTGACAAAAGCAGTTCTTTCCTCTGGTCTAGCTCCTAGTTGGAGCTAAGAAAAAAACACTTCATCAGTGCCAGAACCATATCCTGTGTCTTTGGATACAACGAACTGGAAATAAACAAGCACTAGCACAAGTTATGAACTTGTTTGGTGAAAAAAAAAAAAAAACACTAGAGAGATGGATATCAAACAAAAGATGTCTAAGAACTGATGGGAGAGTACTACGACAGGGTGACTTTAGCAGCTAATAATGCTAAATTGGGGATCCGCTTCTGAATTTTTGAATTAATACTAAGCTACATTTTTAAATAACTATGGACTGCATTTGATCAGGTCTAGCTAAAAATCCTTTATCATACCTTTATTCATCACAAAAATGGGGCATTCTAAATGATTTTATAGCCTTTAGGACCATCTTAGATTTAAACAAGAAGAAAAATATGTAACTTATGTAGGAGAAAACAGTGGTGGATTGTTCTACACTGGATCTCCTCAAAAATAACTTAATTTGCATAGCATTACAACAGATGGAATGTATGCAATTGAATACAATTTGTAAATGTCTTTGTGATTGTATTGGATTGATCTGATGATATATCTCTTGAAATTAATTGGAGCTGCTTAAGATAACATTTGAAGTGAACTGGTGATCTATAACTGAACTAAATTAAACAAATTTGATAACAAATTTTTTGAAACACAGCATGTGGTTTAGGATTTTTTTCTGCATTAGTGAAAACAAAAAAGAGGGATTCTTAGTTTTCTTTAAAAACACTGTTAAAATCTTGTTTCATTTTGTCTTGAGATCCAAATGTTTCATTACACTTCTATGTGACTAAGACATATCACTTCATTCTTCCCTACTAATTCTGCCGTTCTCACAAACAAGCTTTTATACTGGTCTCATTTTCCTGCAAACAACTGGTTTTTGACTGTCTGGTTCCAATTTAGCCGACATGGAAACATTGTGAATGTATGAAAAGTTATGATGTTCCAATTGTGCTAAAGACCATAACTGTTTTATCAGAGCCATGTGGCATCGCTCAATGCCACGGCACAATAGTATGATAAAAAAAAGAGAGAGAGAGAGAGTTTAAACTGTGGTCACACTTAACTTCGATATGACTCAAGAGAGGTTCTGCAAGTTAGCCACGGTCCCTTTTCCAAAACATACATAAGCCAATGAGAATGATGTGATAGAAAGGGGCTTTTTTGTTAATTTTTGCTGTCAGGAGTTGGCATGTATCACTAACACTGCTGGAGTTGCTGCTGTAACTCTGTTTTTGATTTACTGTTTTTGTGCTGCTTGCAGCAAGACGAATTATGAAATGGACTCAGAACAACATAAAAGAACATTAAGAATAAACTTTTAAGCTACATCCATTGTCAAATATTTTAATAAATAATTGTAATTATTATTAATATTTTTTTATTTGATACTTGCGCTAATTGAGACTTAAATTTGAATGCATGCAGCAAAGAGACAGCTAATTACCATTCTTTGTAATGAAGCTAATGACAGAGCCAGCATTGTTAGCAGCACCCTGCTGTAGCCGACATAAAAGGAAACAACACTATCTAATTATGCCATCATCCTCCCTGTCCATGCTGTAAACACTCCTCTAATTTGTGGCCTGTAACATTGGTCATCTTATCAACAACTCCGATGATATAGACGGTTGGAGTCGGAAGTTTGCAAGGCTCATAGACTCTGGGATAGTTGACACAAAGTTGAGAAAATTCTACAGGGAAATCCCAGAATCCTAAACTGTAATACATTCAAGAACTGTTTCCACATTGTGCAGCCTGACTTTTACAATACTAATGAGAATTTGGGAAAAGAAGAGCAGAAATATGTTCCAGTGCACAAATTACTGCACACTAGACCCTTTTTATATGAAAGCTGTTAACTTTTACTTTACATAAGGAATAAATAATCACATACAGCTGGTTCAAAGACACCAAGACACAAAAACACATCATGTCAGCTAGAATCTGTGATTATCTCTCCTTTCATCTACAGCTGCAGCGACAAAGCCAAACATTTCTTTTTCCCTGACAAGCTATGTAAATACAATCTTAAAAGTGACTTTACCCTGCCAAACAGCATTGTAGAGGTCCTTACTTTTCTTTTTATATAAAGTGAGTGATCAGGGTTTTTACTCTGCTTTTCTCCATCTACCAAACACAGCAGACTGAGGTTAAATTATTTCAATGTTTTGCTTTCCCGCTTGCCACTTGCATGGAGGATCAAAAACAAGGCATAGCATGGAGTGACACTCAAAGAGTACACTATCGTAGCTTATTATCTAAAACAATGAATATATTGTTTTCCTCATGTTTTTTTTTAAACCAACATCGACTCACATGCTTCTTATTTGTCACAATAAGCTTTCAGGCTGTATTCCAACTCTCTCTCCCTCTCCTTTTCTCTTTCTGTGAGAGCCTCAGAGACCCTAAGACTAAACTGTAAATATTTAATGACTTTACAATTACATTCAATCTAATCTGGGGAAGAGATGTGCCTTTAAATGGGTTTTTACAAAGGGTAGAGTAGTAATACAAATGAACATCCCGAAATCTAATTAGTCTTTGGTTCTCAAAACAGGAGAGTAACCAACAAATGCATGGGTTTGAGATAATTAAGCGATTGTGCGGAGCTTGTACATGAGCTGTCACTTCAATAGGCAGACGCATCACACTAGGCAAAACAAGTGTGACCGGACAGCCACCCGTTGCCTTTGATCTGGGTTCATGCATATGGAATCAGGTCAGGCTGTGGCCACATGCATTCTCACACACATTTATAGACAAGCATAAGCACAACTAATGGATACAATTTAAACTGTAGACAAGAAAGATTATTTTCAAAGGGCCAAAACAAGAAGAAAGAAAGGATAAAGTAATACAACAAACGGTGAGCAAAATCCATTCAATGCTTCTGCTAAAAACAAGTAAAGAAATGAACAGACCAACTTACTCCTTCCAACTTTGGCTTCACCACTTTCATGAACGCCCCTCTTGCCTGTGCCTCCATCAATTCTTTTCTCGTTACTTTCCTGGAGTCCAGAAACTTCAACTGGGGTAACTTGTAAAGTACAAAGTACCTGTAAGACCATAAGAAAAATGAAAAAAGAACAACGCTGTATTAGACTGCTTTGCAAAAGTATTCAAGATTCTATGTCATAGACCAACGCATAATTATAGTAGTTAAGAGGAAGGTACGAAAAGGAAAAAGACAAAGGAAAACAGCAGACACGTGAGGTCAAGTTGTGGAGAACCTTAAAACAGAGTGCAGTTGTAACACAGTATCAGCAAGTTATCTGAAAATAATGTGGTAGTGTGGTAAAGCTGTAAACCTACCAACAAATGACTGCATACTAAACTGACAGTTTAGGCAAGGTAAGCAATAATAATAATAATTTTAAAAAAAGTAAGCAATCAGAGAAACATCTAAGAGGCTCACATTAACTCAGAGGGAGTTGGTGAAATACAGCTTGGGTGGAAGAATCTGTCAACAGGACAACTGGGAGTCATGCACTCCCCAAACCTGGTCCTTACAGGATCACAGGTCACGTAGGGTATACAGCAAACACATGGGAGAGGTGGCTTTAGTCAGGTGGGAGCATCAACCTGGATATAGAGCATTCTTTGGCAGAAAACTAACACTACATATTGTGAAACATTGTGGTGGCAGGATCAGGCCATGGGGGTTAGGGTTGCACAATATTACAAAATCTTGGAATGGCTATAATTCTGGTAAATATCGCAATGACAATGTCAGTAGCGATGTATATTTATTTTCTTCTTTCTTCTCTTTCTTATTTCCGCTTCAACCACTCTGTGACTTTTAAAATTTTTGGCAATATCCTTTGTGTCTGGTGTGGGCTTCTGCTGCTGTCAGACTCTGTCCAACTGGCTAAATATTACATCAGCATGATAAATGCAAGTTCATAACACTTGGACTATATTACTCAACATTTATTGCACTCCAAACAGTCTCTTGCAATATGAATGCTGAACACACTAATATTGCAAAGACAATGTAGTCACTATATATTGTACAACCCAAGTGGGATGTTTTTCTTCAGCAAGGAAAAAGAAGCTGGTCAAAATCCATGAGAAAATGGACAGAACTAAATACAAGACAAATCTGGAGGAAAACCTGCTATAGCCTGCAAAGACTTTAGATTGTGGGGGATGTTCACCTTCCAGCAGGTTAAAGGCACTATACATTCACCCAAGTCTACACTAGAATAGTTTATATCAAAGCATATGTACAGTGGCTTGCAAAAGTATTCGGCTCCCTTGAACTTTTCCACATTTTGTAACATTACAGCCACAAACATGAATCAATTTTATTGGAATTCCAGGTGAAAGACCAATACAAAGTGGTGTACACGTGAGAAGTGGAACGAGAAACATACATGATTCCAAACATTTTTTACAAATAAATAACTGAAAAGTGGGGTGTGCGTAATTATTCAGCCCCCTTTGGTCTGAGTGCAGTCAGTTGCATAGACATTGCCTGATGAGTGCTAATGACTAAATAGAGTGCACATGTGTGTAATCTAATGTCAGTACAAATACAGCTGCCCTGTGACGGCCTCAGAGGTTGTCTAAGAGAATGTTGGGAGTAACAACACCATGAAGTCCAAAGAACACACCAGACAGGTCAGGGATAAAGTTATTCAGAAATTTAAAGCAGGCTTAGGCTACAAAAAGATTTCCCAAGCCTTGAACATCCCACGGAGCACTGTTCAAGCGATCATTCAGAAATGGAAGGAGTATGGCACAACTGTAAACCTACCAAGACAAGGCCGTCCACCTAAACTCGCAGGCCGAACAAGGAGAGCGCTGATCAGAAATGCAGCCAAGAGGCCCATGGTGACTCTGGACGAGCTGCAGAGATCTACAGCTCAGGTGGGGGAATCTGTCCATAGGACAACTATTAGTTGTGCACTGCACAAAGTTGGCCTTTATGGAAGAGTGGCAAGAAGAAAGCCATTGTTAAAAGAAAACCATAAGAAGTCCCGTTTGCAGTTTGCCACAAGCCATGTGGGGGACACAGCACACATGTGGAAGAAGGTGCTCGGGTCAGGTGAGACCAAAATTGAACTTTTTGGCCAAAATGCAAAACGCTATGTGTGGCGGAAAACTAACACTGCACATCACTCTGAACACACCATCCCCACTGTCAAATATGGTGGTGGCAGGATCATCTGGGGGTCCTTCTCTTCAGCAGGGACAGGGAAGCTTGTCAGAGTTGATGGGAAGATGGATGGAGCCAAATACAGGGCAATCTTGGAAGAAAACCTCTTGGAGTCTGCAAAAGACTTGAGACTGGGGCGGAGGTTCACCTTCCAGCAGTACAACGACCCTAAACATAAAGCCAGGGCAACAATGGAATGGTTTAAAACAAAACATATCCATGTGTTAGAATGGCCCAGTCAAAGTCCAGATCTAAATCCATTCGAGAATCTGTGGCAAGATCTGAAAACTGCTGTTCACAAATGCTGTCCATCTAATCTGACTGAGCTGGAGCTGTTTTGCAAAGAAGAATGGGCAAGAATTTCAGTCTTTAGATGTGCAAAGCTGGTAGAGACATACCCTGAAAGACTGGCAGCTGTAAGTGCAGCAAAAGGTGGTTCTGCAAAGTATTGACTCAGGGGGCTGAATAATTACGGACACCCCACTTTTCACTTATTTATTAGTAAAAAAATGTTGGAATCATGTATGATTTTCATTCAACTTCTCATGTGTACACCACTTTGTATTGGTCTTTCACGTGGAATTCCAACAAAATTGATTCATGTTTGTGGCTGTAATGTGACAAAATGTGGAAAAGTTCAAGGAGGCCGAATACTTTTGCAAGCCACTGTATGTATAGGAATCACCAAGTCAAGAACTACATACAATGAAGTATATTGGACGGGATTTAATACTGATATTCCCACATAGAAACTGAATTTAAACTTGTTTGCAAAGAAGAATTGGGGGGCTTTGGATGTATGAAGCAGTAAATACATAACTATTTGCAGACTTTTATTAACACTTCAAAATTATGTGTAAAAACTCAAGGCGTCCAAATTATTTTGCACACTGCTGTAAGAGTTGCGACGACATACAATTGCAATAGAAATTCTAAAGTGCAAATGCATAATTAAGGAAAACCTGAAAAGAAATCAGATTTAATGGAGATGCAGATTCGGTGGTGATATATCCCTACATGCAATAACCTTCAAAGCTGATAAGAAAACACCATATAAAACACCATATAAATGGCAGACAAGAAGATACAACCTGTCTGCAGGAGCTGCCATTCTTGTAGCATCATGGATACATTTCCAAGCTTTCAGACACACTCTGTCTTTCATTGGGAGGGAGAGAAACGTCAAAAGATAATGGCTGGAATACACAGATGACAACAGATCCTTTCACTGGCAGGCAGGGTTAGAGAAACCAGTATGTCAGGACTGAGATGGTAGCCAGAAAGGACACACATCCAGCACCTAAGTGGAGGGTGAGAAAGGACGGGGAATATGGGTCGAGACAAGAGCCGCATGCGTGAGGGGTTGTGACAAATTGATGATGGCAATGGCGATGAAGGGGAGATGGCAAAGCCTGTGTCAACTTTTCAACACCTGGGGATAATGAGGAAGGATGCATGTATCAGATTGGGAACCTGAAACATTGACATGCAAATTGGGGGGGTTACATACAGAGACAACAACACTAATTGCAGTGCTTATCTGGTAAAAAATAATAGTAGTGAGAACAGTTTAACCAATATGACAGGCTACAATGACCTTTTTTTAGCCCATTAGTAGTACACTATATTCCTTCTGATGAGAACGCTACCACTTAAGTCCAGGAGGCCCCATTCCCAGCCTGTGTCCCTTTGCATGCAAAATAACTTTGTTCTGAGAATTTCCATGATCGAATGTGAAGATGCCCTTGGGAGACACGCAGGGAAGTTATTCTCTATAGGTAACCGCTACCATCACAGGGTCAGAGATGACAAGGCTCTGTCAGCCAGTGGTGATATTACTGATTCAACCCCAACCATAGTGGGAGGATAAGAAAGAGAAGGAGACACAGGGGGTGATGTGGAGGGTGGGCAGGGCTGTGGTGGTGGTGCTTGATTAGCAAAGGATTAGATATAGTTTATTTAGCAGTATAAACTATTAAATTTATATATTTTGCAATAAAACATTTTGCTTTTATTAAATCAAGCAGAGTATAAGTCAGAGTATTGAATTCCACTCAGTGCAATCCACACAACTGATGGTGATCTTACCTAAAAGGTGTTTGCTCAATTAGCTCACAACTGTAGGATTCAATTCAAAACTGTCGAGTGTGAAGAACTGCTAATGATGTTAGTATAAAAATGTTTTAAAAAATCAGAGTTAAAAGACACTGGGAGTTAGTATTACTCAGTGGCACTTATAGCATTTCATAAAAATGGGTACAAAGCACAGCTGGAGGTTGAGGCTCCTCAGACTCCCCTTTCATCTGCCAGCAACAACAGATTGCTCAAACTGATTACTCTCCACAGGTTAAAGGGTTAAATGTCAGATACATTTTGCTTATTTGTGTACATCATGGAATGAAAGAGAAAACATGCTGGATTAACATCTGTTGTCACTTTTAGATGTGTAGATGTAGTGTACTGATCATTCACAAGCTTGCTCCACAGAATAGAGATTTTTGAACCCATAACATTAGAGGACAAAAAATTGTGTTAGTTCAGTAGAAATACACTGACAAACAACTGGTGACCAGATTCAGATGATATTTTAGCTTGACTGGGTAAAACTATAAAATTATTACCTTTTTCTGATCTTTGAACACACCGTATTTTAGGGCTGTAAAGTCTTAGTCGACTGGTCGACCCTTTGGTTGATGCATTCTGAGTCGACCAAAATTCTGATTGGTCGATTTTGATCCGTGCTAATTTTTGAAATTTGATTGGACAAGACACATTCCATGAGAGCTGATCGCTGCTGATGTTAGAGTAGGCTACAACAGCGCTCCCTCTCGTGTGATATTGCTTTAACAGTCTACAGGGAGATCGAAGAACGTCCACGTTATTCAACGTGCTGTGGCTTCAGTGCTTAATTTGTAAATCATTAGGTGCCGGAACGCAAAGTAAATGGCAGCGGGAAAAAAAATGTGTAAAAACATGATGTGGGCCTTACAGGCCTGAATGTTTTAAATATTGTAATGTTCTCAGATAGATGCAGACAATGGTTGTAATCGAATGCTTTAATGCTGACTGCTGTTGGCCGCAATCACGCCGTACAGAACAGTGTTTTCACATAAACCGTTTGTCTGTCTAGCTCCATTTACAGACACACACCAGTTCCCCGGCACTCAACTGCGCACTCCCCTGCGCGCAGCCTGCAGAACAGTGCCCCACCCCCCTGAACAGTGCAACAACACTAACACATAATCTTGGCACAAACCATTACATATATAAATCTGAGCTTACAAAAAATATAACACACATTCCACAGCATTACAATCTTGGGATTTGGTCTATGAATGCCTACGCATTTTATTATTTTATTTAATAAATTTAAAATAGTTTTTTTTATATATATATAATATTTCATACATGAAAGGGGTGCCGGATCGGCCAAAATAGGTACCGGAACGCGGGTAGGTCAGAATCAACAGGTGGGGGATCCTGTTCCGGCAGGATCCGGCTCAAATTAAGCCCTGTGTGGCTTGCTGAATATTTTTGTTTAGCGTTTACTACAGTGAGTCCTCTACCATGTCAAAGACATCGGCAGTGTGGCAGAATTTGGTTGATTACAGCCCTATTTATTTTGTTTCATTTTATTGCTAATAATAACGAACATATGGTTCCCTTTTATTATTGTGCAGATTTATAGGCAGAGCTTTGTCCCATCAGAAACTGAACTTGAATAAGTTCTGTTTGAATTTGCATCCCTCAGATTTAATCTTAAATGCTCAACTTGAATAAATGCTTTAAAAGCTGAATCAGAATTAGCCTAATTTGAAATCCCATTTTTAGTTTGGAAATGATTGTCACTAAAATGAAATTGAATTTTTTTATTTTGAAAAAAAAAACTGTATTTCATCGCATTGTAAATTCAGCTCTCCAACTTTTACGATCATTTCTCACCATCCAGATTCACTTCTACAAATCAATTTCAATTCTTAGATCTAGTTTTTTTGTGCCGGACACATAGACTGTATAATTACTGGACGAAGCCTCGGTGACGTCACCCATAGGTTTCTGAAGAGCAAAAATGAAGCCAAATGGGCGGTTCCCACCGCCACCATCTTGGCTGCGTCACGCCTCTCGTCACTCCCAGAAAATACAAAAATGGCCTGAAAGCCACGGTAGAGCAACTCTGCTACCCTCTTCCATCCAGGCTGTAAATACAATATTAAATCGGTGAGTTAACATTTAAAGTGAAATTATTTATTTAAATGAAATTATCATTAACTTAATGCAAGTTTTCAATAATATTTTAACTTGGTTATTAATAGTGTATGAGATCTATTTAGTCCATGCATGAGATACATGATCAAGCTAAGTTAGTTAGGATAGTTCACATATTTATATTATTATTTGTTTGTATTTACCCTAATTGTTAGTGATTGTACTACCATGTAGGATCTTCCAGTTAAAAAACTGTTCCCACAGCTATTGTAGATTTAATAACTAATATGAATAATTTCGATCCAAGTCAATTCTGTAATGTATGAATTTTACTAATCATTTATTGAGGTCTGTGAAGGGATAAGTTGCACTTTTAGTAAGACACTTGTTTCTTTTTATACATTTTGTTTACCAGGTCACAATGGCTGCATGACTGTCCTCCACAACAGCCAAACAAAGCAGAAAATGTAAGTACCTGTCTCCATCACTTCATGTAGAATTTTAATAGTATTATACTTTCAACCGATAGGCCACACCAGTGCAACTGCCATTCATTATGCTAGTTTTTTTCTCCATAGCCATTTGGATCATTGGAGACAGCTATGTCGACATAGTTCTGAGAGAGCTGAAGAAACCGGAGGAATCGGAGGAAAACCTCGGCCTCCCAAACGTCCGTATCTCCTGGTTTGGCTGGGGGGGGGCTGAGGTGGAAAGGCCTTCTCCCATTTTTTCCCCAACTCCCTGTGAGGAAGAGCAGCTCTAGATGTCCTCTTCATCAGCTGTGGCGGAGATAACATGGGGATGGTCAGCAGTGTCCAGTTGGTGAACATAATGGAGGACCTGCACCAGCTTAACCTTCTCCACCTTCAGATGTCCAGCATCTTCTCCTCCATCACCCAAAGGCGTCGATCGAGGGCAGGTGTAAACCCAGCAAAAATGGAAAAGGCCAGGAAGTTTGTCAACAGCGTTATGGCTTCTTTTATTCCTAGTTTAAATCCTGCCATCTTTATGCATCCTCACATTAGACATGACAGTCCTTTTGAACAATTGATGTTAAAGCAAAAAGTATAACTATAGCCCTGATTGTTATGTCTAATGTGTTGTTGGTGTAGTTTTTTTATTTCAACAATTATATCTGTTGCCATAACACTGTTGACAACTCTGCCCCCCCCCCCAACCACATTTTACTGTACATAAGTCTCTTTTGCTTTCTGGCCCCCCTTTATTTTTTATCTGTGTCCTTTTCTTTTATAGAATCTTGTTTTTAAAAAAAAAAAGTTTTATTCTCTATAATGACTGACAATTATTTCAACAGTATATAACAAGGGAAGAAATAAGACAAGTAATTAATCCGCCAACTGCATTCTTGAATTTGATAAATTCCTGCCTAACATTTCATTATTAAAATAAACCTTGGCGTAGGCAAAATTACAAAGCCAAATCATACTTCTTATGTAGCTACAAAACTGATTTTTTTTCTTGAAATGGAAACATTATCTGTGTGAAAGAAAAACAGAAACTTAATTGATTTGTTGTTTATTTAATCAAAAACAGAAAACGGACAGCACCTAAGGATATGAAAGAAGTGGCATTAAAGGTGATGCACATATAATGTTAAGTACTTCTCCTTATGATCTTCCTGTAGTTTTAGGCGATTGATATGATCTGTAAGGAAAAAACATTTTATATCAAAAACAAATAAAAATTTCAACATTGCATTTAACATTAGTTGGAAACCAACTCACCACAACAAAACAAACGTGCTGTAAACAAATGAGTACACAGACATAACACTTATGGGTGTACGTATAAAAGTACAACAATGAAGGTGAATCCCATATAACAGCATATCAGAAATGAATAATCCCTTAACTGACAACTCTTATTAATTTTTAAAAAGTAAAAAGTCTCTGACAGAAAAATATGAAATATATTTGGATTTAGTTGGGGGAAAATTTTATTTTATTTTTTTTAACAGATGTGCCTCTGAGATAAGGCTGCTTGGTCGACAAGGGGTTGAAATGGTCACATTTCTTATCTACTTTACATGTTAAAACCGTCAAAATAACGTGTTGGTACACAGACATTATATATATATTTAGTGTGTGTGTCTTGGCCGCGAAGCGATCAACACGTTATTTTGACGGTGAAATGAGCAAAATTCAATAATTTTGTCAAATAAAATCATGAAGCCCCATCTGTCCATAACTTTTACTAAAACTATGTGAAGTTTGGATAAATCGACATGTAAAGTAAATAAGAAATGTGATCATTTCAACCCATGTTCAACAAAGCAGCCTCATCTTAAATGCACAACATCTTAACCTGTTCAGTTTGTAGTTTCCCAGCGTGATTAACTAGCTACTTTGTTAGGAGCTCAGATAGCAGGAGCTTCATCTACAAAATAACGTTCAGAAATATTATTTTACTTACCGAAAAAATTGGAGCAGAGACTTCTTAGACAGTCTGTTAATGCAATCAGTACCACAGCAAGCCATCTTTGTCCAATAAGTGCACGATTTATATCTAAACACTAATAAAGTTTGCAGATAGAACTGATGTCCAAGTTCAGAGAAAGGAAATGGGCAAAGTCTTAACGTGAGTCCCAGGCTGAAGGCCTTCCCCGGAGCAAGCAGGGGGGGTAAGCAGTATATGGCGGCAAGCTGCTAGCCACTGTTAGCCACCGTTAGCCACCAGCGGTAACGCTGACGGCTCATCCGAGACCTGTCATTTAAAAGGACACGCCCCTAATTATTAATAATTTCAAGATTAAATAATGTCTAAACGGATGAGTTAGAAAAAAATTCACCCCCCTCAGAGTTGTCATGACTATAAACCTGACCTTTTAAACCTAAAATGGTTTTTTGAACCAGGCTGTAAACATGTTTATTTCTGCTGTGAAGTTGGCCTTTTTAACATGGGAGTCAATGGGAAATTGCTCTTTTCTGGAGCCAGCCCCCAGCGGATGAGGGGTGAACTGCAATTTTTGTTACTTCGGGGTTGGCCTCAATTCTGAGCGGCGGAGTTTGCCCCTTGGTCGGACAGCTGGGTCCTCCAGAAGTAAAACAGCGCAGAGTAATAGAACTACAATGTACTTAAGCGAACCAACAGCATCCTGAGCTGGAGAGGAGCACATATTAAGTTGTCAGATGTCATTTTTCATGTAAATGAGCAGCTGCTCATTTCTCGTACTTGTAGGTTGGTAATAAATGTGTTAAATGTATAAGAAGAAGCCTCATTTTGATTCCTGCAACTTAAGCTTTTTGTCATATGTATTAGGGATAAAAGATAAGACAGCTTCTTTTAGGAGAAATGATCACCTCTTCAATGGGACAAAGAATTTGGCAACTGAGTCATGGTGGTAGAATAAATCCAGTTACACCCTATATATTTATAGTAGTTTTATCAATCCTCAACCACTACAGAACGTGTGATCTCAGTAGAGTATAGTTTCCTTTGTGTTTGGCTGTAAACCCAATTGATTAACAATAGATTAACACAATTGCCTGTTTCCCCTCTTCATTTGCAACTGAGACCCGTAGCTGGTCTTTTCTGGTTGTCAAGTGAAACATCATACAGGGTGGTCTGCAAAGAGTGCTTTGTTTCCTCGTACTGTCTACTGCATCGTCCATGGATAGGCTTTGCAGGGCTGGGTCCATCGACGACTGCCACATCACTAAGACGTATTCAGAAGACAGTTGGTCCCACCAGAGAGGACTGCTGATGCCTCTAAACCAGCCTCATCCTCTGTTAATACAGTGATACAGCAGCTGTAGCTCCTTGAGATACCCTGCTCCAGCTCATGATACCATAGGTTCACTGAAGTAAAATGTAGTTCTATTACTCTGTGCTCAAATTACTTCTCGAGGATCCGGTTGTCCGACCCAAAAACTGAATCTAAGAAATAAAATTGAATTGTAGAACTGAAACTGAATGGTGACCAGTGAAACAAAGTTAGAGAGTTGTAATTGCAATAGGATGAAATACAGTTTCAAAGCAAATGAATTCCTTTTCAATATATAAAATCTAATTTCAATTAAGTGAAAAATTTCCAAACTAAAGATTAAATTTCAAATTACGCTAATTCAGATGCAGTTTTGAAAAGCATTTATTCAAGTTGAGCATTTCAGATTCAAGTTGAGCATTTCAGATTCAATCTGAGCGATGCAAATTCAAACAGAACTTATTAAAATTCAGTTTCTGATGGCACAAAGTTCTCCCCATACAGTTCTCGTTAACCATAATACTACTAGCTGGAAGTTGATGCTGACTGAAAAGTATTTAAAGATAGCCTTTTTTATATCATGTGGGGCTTAAAATGAAGCCAGAAAGCTGTAAAATCACAAGAAATTGCTTAAAATGAGGGATTTCTCTCCACTTCCTGCTCTCCGCGAGGATGGACGCTTTTCTCTTTCCCTCCCTACTGTTGTCTACTTCTGCATTCTTTTGTCTTGTCAACTATTTTTGGAGCCTCTCTTTGCATTCTCCTCCGAAAGAACAACTATGGTTCTGGATCTGGTTCTGGTCAGCTGGTCTCTAAATCCAATTAATAAATTTTTTTCCCGGAAAACGGCTAAAAGGGAGAGCCGAGATGTTCAGATGGAACATCGTGGAGGATCTTGTGTCTCTCACTTTTGACCATCGAGGACGTTGGAAACATTTATATAATTGGATTCATGATAACCGGATATCTGCTGATAATCGCAGGTGGATTTTCTGAGGTATTGTAAACTTCAAGCTTAAAGGTAGCAATTGGCAGGCTGCCTGGGGTACAGGAAGGTTGCTGTGCTGTCAACACTCAGACTATTTGTGATGTGCGAGCAAAATTGGACTCGTTTCGCTGCTTGGGTAATAACTTGGAGAAGTTCTCAGCCGGCTGGAAGGTAATCTGACCCACGATTTGGCCATTTGGACTGAACTCGGACCACTGACAGACTCTAAGGCAAGAGAAAAAGTGATCTTCGCCTGTCTCTAAAACAACTTCTTATCTACTGGAATTTGACTCCCTGGTCTTGGTAGACCAAACAAAAACTCCCTTGGATGTGTGTGCAAAAGGACGTTCCATCCCACCCCACTCCCCCATCCCCCACATCAGCCTGTGAGCTCCCTGACTCAGCCCCAAGGTCGTATATTACATCACAGGCGACAGACTCTGGGATTGAACTGAGAGGAGTTTAATTGTCTCACATTAATGAACACATACATGCACGCACGCTCACGCCACAGCTACAGACATGCACGTAGTCCTGGATTTCAACATGCTTGCGGTACCCTAAGACTCCTGCCCACTCTTCGGACAGCGAAATGATGGGCGCGTGCTTCTGTGCTTCCGGTTTCTCTGAACGGAGGGTTCCCGAACCTCCCCCCGTCCCATTTGTGTTCTCATATGTTATGACCGATACATGTGCTTCTATGTTTTTGCAGTGGTTTTTTCAGCACCTCTGCTCGGCTCCCTGTAGGGGGCTGGGCTGAGTTGCCTTTTTTCCCCTGTTCACCCCCCCTACCTATTGTGAATCATTTCTATCTGCTAAAAGGGGCGCTGGTAAAGCCGGCTGCTACCGCGGTCTTCCAAATCCTGTATTGTGTCAATGTTTGAAATTGTTTGAATGATCTTGGATTGGTTGTACCGAAACTTAATTTACCCACGGGGATTATTAAAGTATCTCTTATCTTATCTTATCTTATCTAATCTTATCTTATCTTATCTTATTTAGGGTATTGAATCAGGTTACTACAACCAACCGACTTCACTAGGTGCTTGTCATTTCATTACTTCACTATTTTGTAATTTTGTAGTTTTAATTTTGTGCACGACTTTTTTGCTTATGACAAGGTGCCATCCACCATAAGATGATAACTTTTACTTATCTTGGGGACGTTTTGTGGAATTGGCCTAGAGTATACTCAAGCAGATACCGGGAAGACTGAACGGATTATAGCCAAGTTGCTGTATTTAATCATTTTCCCCTGCTGGGAACCATGTGGAACAGGCCTGAGTCAGAGTCAAGAAATAGATCTATATACTCTAAGGGCTACACACAATGGTTGTATGTATGTATTTGAAAAATAGCAGGATAAATTTACAGTACAAGAACAATATATTTATTTTTTTCTCAGATATTATAGTCCTCTCAGTTAAAACTTTTTCTCTCACAATCAAGAAACTGTAGTTTGTTTACCAATACACTCGGCATTCCCTCAAAAGTATTTTCAGTGCTCCTGTTCAAGGCCTCTTGGACAAATTTATTTTCCCCCGTTTGACTCTTTGGGCCTTATGCCTTAACTCCTTCTGATGGCATGAAACTTACACTCTCAGGTCTGTTTTTTTAGTCACAGATTTTATCTCCTTTTTATTGAAACAAAGAATGATAATGTGACTTTTCATCACTTGCTTTTTGGGGGTGTGCCTGTTCCATTTATAGAGTTAACTTCAGACAAAGCAGAAACTATTTATGCAAGAGGCATTAAAACTGATTGCAGAAACATAGTTTTGAGGGCGTGGAGAAAATTATGACAGTTATGAGTGGGAGAAGAAAAAAAAAATCTCAGAGTGAAAATAAGGAATATGGCTCCCAAATAATGTGAGATTAGATTTTTAAAAGAAACGTTTCAAATATTATTGGGACTTTTGTATGCTAATAGTTCAAATAAGATCCATTAATGATCACTCATGAAAAAAGGAATAATAAAGGTATTTTGAATCTTGCTAATTATAATTGCAAATGAGAAATCTGCATCACCTAAAATTGGCAAGATCATAAATCGGCCAAATAATTCACTTTCATATTTTGTTACTAAAAAAACAAAGGTACGGTGTGTATTAAAAGTCACCAAAGAAGAGGACAACATTTAAACTCCATGCTCACTACAGTGTTCAGGGAATGAATGCTATATTTCTGTGTCACTGCACTAATTGGGTCACCGATGCGCTGCACCAGGATATTTCACTTGAGAGGGCGAGAACTCCTTAGGCACTGGGCTGGGTATTTATTGCCCAAGGCCAGTGCTGTCACGACCTGCATACAGCCTAACCTTGTCAGACATAAAATCTGCATCACGCTCAAATTGATGTTTTACTATGTGACACACTATGAATATTACATTACAGGACCGTAGACGTTGTCAGTCAAAACAGAACAGCTTTCCTCACCAGTAAGATAAGCATGCAAGTAGAAGGAGAAAAAGGGGAGGGAAGGGAGTTTGAGGGCAGGAAGGGGGTGGGGGGTGCTGTGTGAGAGGGGTATAAAGACAAAAAGAGAGAAGAAAAGATTATTCAAGAAAGGGATGAGTGGTAAATGATTAATAGGAAACACAGAGTCAGAAACAAGCACTTAAGGCTAAAACAGACAAAAGAGAGTATGCTTTTCGCCTTTTATCACATTTCATGTAAAAGACCCTGACAAATGGTGGTCATATTGCCTGACTCGGGGCTTGGCTTAATGTTTAATGCATCATCTGCTCTGGTAAGGCAGGGTAGTAAACACTCATTTGTGGCAATGACTAGTCACACATGAAATCCATTTTGCAAACTGGAGTGTAGTGAGACCAGTTGACAAAGCTTTCAGAGTAATGAACCGGAGTCCACAGTCTGCTTATGAAATGCTAAGGCTGGTGGTCAAAAATCCAACATTCTTAATCTCATTACAATTTAAAAAAAGAAATCTCCTTAGTTGGCCTCCAAACATGCCTACATAATACTAAATGGATAATTTAGGAATTTTGAAGTGATGCTGTGTCAAAAACTTAAGGAATTGATATCTTTCCTGAATTAGATTCATACTAAAAGAAGTATTTAATACCTTGTTTCCAACTGAGCGGTTCAGGACGCTATTTTGTCTGTTTCCATTGTAAAAGCGGCCTACACAAACGGACACACCATTCCTGGGCTCCCTTCAGTTGTAGGTCCATAGGACTAGGGTACAGTAAGGTTAGGGTGGAGCTCCTGGAGTCACACAACACAGTCCATTGATTGAAGGACAGAAAAACTTCACTGCTTGTGACAAGCAAGGGACATACTAGTGCGGCACCTTTGTCATTGCACCAATATGACACAACATTATAGGTGCTTGGGTATAACCCTGCCTGCCCAATGAGAGTCCAACTTTCAGTGAAAACACTCTCCTGAATATGCCAGAACATAAAATAGTGCAACAAATCATACCGCTCAGTGCAAACAAGAGTTTAGAGTCTTCTTTTAGCAAAAATCCAGGTTAGTTGGTCCAAAAGAATCAATTTAACAGCTAGTCCATGATAGATCAAGCCATAACTAGACTTCCACGATCTTAAAACAAATCCAATCTCAAATAATTCAGAGCAGTTTCTTTGAATGCTATTTGTTAAAACTTTGTTCCTCTGTATTGTTATTTTGTGATTTCTAGCTATTTTCCCTCAACACCATGATCCATGCTTGCCTTCACTTGCTGCACAACAAATTAATTGATCTCACCTGCAAATTGTAATACTGTAGTAATCAGTCCGTCATATATAATGCATAGATTCCCCTCTGGTTCTTTCAGTCACTGGTACCTGCTCAGTGTCACACCAGCTAGCTTCTTGTTTTCTCCCTTCATTCAGAACTTCTGTTTTCCAATTTAATTTATTAAAAATACAAATTCTATGATCTCCTCCCTGTTCTCGGGTCCTACAGCTCTATAACTCATGATGGTATGAGGCGTCACACCACTACTGATCTTCCTGTGGGAAACATGTACTGAGAACAACATGTAAAGCATGTCTAGTCATTCTAACTTTCTGATACTAAAGTAAAGCTGTGTAACAACGACATTTGATCACATTTTTTTATGGGGTGGCTACTCTGACCAGAATACCTCTTGATTTTCTGCTCTTTGTACATGATTTACAACCAAACAAACAAAAATATCCCCATATGAATAATTACCTCATTCTGTGTACATAATCGTGAAAGAAAACATGAACAGGCGTTTAAAGTTAACCACTATGACTTTAAGATTAGGACTGTTTTAAGATGGTAGATGTCCCCTTTGGTCTTGGCACCTCTTGGACTAGCGGTTAGCTTTAGAGTCCAGAAGCAACTAATGGGGATTTATAGTTAATGAAGATGCCAGGACAGTTGTGTATTGCAGGTAAGATATAAAATTTCTTTAAAAATCCTGAACAATTCCTTTCGGATAACTCTATTTTTCTTTCTTGATTCTCATTTTTAAGCATTTACAGTTAAGTGAAAATTCATCTTTTATTTTACTAAAACGTTTCTTCTTACTAAGAGTAATCTGAATGTTTTGGCAAAGAGGACTTCTGACCTCATGTACATGGAACTCATTACCACAGATAAACAAAAAAAGTAGCAGTGGAAACATGGGAAATGAGATACAATCAAATACAAAAGGATTTGATTGCTGCAGTTCCAAAAATATCTTTCCGTTAGTTATCAAGAGGGCTATAAATTTTAACATGTAATTTTTTGAATAAAAAGTCAATAAAACAGATAAAATATATATTTTTGAACTGATACTCATTAGACAATATATTTAACAGATGGCTTTCTTATTTTCTATCAGAAAAAACTTTTTGCTTCAATGAAAATGATCTTAAACCTACATCTGCCAGTAATATGAAGAATTACAGGTTTAACTGTATATATCCAGTCCTAAGTTCATGAATTTTTGTCAATGTAGTAACAGACCTGTATCTCTGGTAGTCGTCGTCATCCTTATCCAAGCTCACCAGCTGGTTGGGGCAGGCCTCGTTTCCCAGCAGGCTGAGGTACTCGAGCAATGGGGTCACGTCAGCCAAGTGTTCCAGCAAGGCCTCGATATCAGTCAGGTGTCAAAGGGCAGATGTCAAGGACCTAGCACTGTTAATTACATTAGCATTCACTACCCACAAAGCCTGTCCCAGGCCTGTCTGCACTGAAACATGTCACTGTCAAATTTACTGAGGTGCTCAAAGGGGCTAGTCAGTGGCTTTGTGAGAGTGGGCAGACAGAGGTGCAATTTAAGGTGCAGGCTTTGGCATATAGTACTGACACAATTTGGCTCCTGCTCTCACTCTTTCTCTCAAATCTCTTTCATTTCCTAGGTGGCCAAGTGCACACCGGTGACAAAATGATGGATGCCCTGCGGTTCAAATAGTCCGTGCTTCTCGGAGCTATACTGTGGAAAAGTTTTGCGAAAAACTGGAAAAAAAAAACAAACAGCCCCTAAGCAGGCACATTCATCACTAATACATTCACTTGGAAAATTGAGCCCCAAAGTGTCAAAATACAACTGCACTAATGCGATGCGGTAGCTTTAAAATGGCACCGTGCCACGACAGGATGTACATAATTGGCCTATTAGCATGTGCCGACCAATTCACAACCGAACTGAGCACACAGTCCCAGATGCACACTTCAAGGAGTCCCAGTTTTAATGTTGACTCTAGAAGTGCATGTGTGTGTGTGTGTGCGGGTGTGTGTGTGTGTGTGTGTGTGTGAACGTGTGCGAAGGAACATCGTTACCCAGCAGGATCTGCATAGTCAAAGGAAAACAGGACACCTTGCTCAGAGAGGAAGTTCATACTTCTCCGACTGATCATAAACAGCCTTGCAATGTGTTTTACATTTATGCCTTAAATTTACAGCGACACCACAGAACTGTGGCTTTAACATGTTTGCAACGTCTGGCAACTAGAAAATTAAAGACTGTTAAGAGTCAGTAAACTAAAATGTGAGTATCTGCAAAGAAATTAAATACACGATACTGTTAATTTTAGGGGGATTATTTCAAAATTGTGTTTCTTATTTATTTATTTCAGGATTGGGATAAAAAAATATTACATATAAACAATATAAAATATAGGGATGTCCCTTTAGTTTCTACTCTGAAAATAAAGGTGCATGTTATTGTAACTGTTGAATTTGATTCCACTAGAGGTCCCTGTAGTTCAAAAACTAGTCATGTGTGTAGCTGTGTGACAGCCAAGTTCCTCTACCCTCTTTTGCAGCACAGAGTGCTTCCTGCAAAGCCACATCATTACAAAGTGGCTCTTTCAGACAATAGGGAATTGTGCTCACTTATGAAAGAGGGCAAACAAACAGTTTGGTGTAATTTATGTCTGCAAATGCAATACAAATCAAGACAAAATTATGGCCTGGGTGATTCTTTTCAAAGGATATTTGGTTCTTATTGAGTGTCAGGGTGTGGAGCTTGGGTAACCTGGGCAACTGGATGTCATTTCCAAGCAGATTGTTGTCGACGACCAACTCTTCCAGCTCAGTAAACATTTTGAGGCCTGCCAGCGACCTGTAATGATAAGGAAGCAGTAAAGTGGTTATGGCTCCAAATCTACTTAGCAGTTATTGAGCAGAAATAAATATTTCAGCCTTTTTCCTTTCATACGGCAGGAGAGTGTGGGCCCGAGCCTGTCAGCAAAGTGAATGACAAGAATTTGTGGCGCTGAGCTCCCCTGGCATGGCGAGGCATCCTTCAGCGACTGGCAGGATGAGGGATGGGGGTCACTTGTGAGTAGCCAGGATTCAAAACAAAAGGCTTCAGAAATGCAGCGGGCAGGATGAATTTGTCAATGTCTTGTGCCTTGAGGCGCTCAGTTTCGCCTGACCCTAACCCTCCATTCCCAAGACAAATCACTCTGTCACAGTTCACCTTCACTCCCCAGACACAAATTTAACTTGTCATCCATCATTTTCACAGAGGAACTGGGATACACTCACAATCACAGATGCAGTAGGAGGGAAACTTTTTTTTCTGCCATTGTGTCATGATAGGGTGGTTTAGTGTTAGGATTACAACATCAAAGCTTTTTTTTTTTTAAAGGAGGAAACATTTGGCCCTTCCGTTCAGTTTTATGACACATTGCACAGAGGTGAGGGGTCATCCTAGCTTCTTTCCTTTCCGTCTCTCTCACACATATACAAATTAACACAGGCATAAAATTGACAGAAGGTGGTGTTAAAAGTTATGTTAGGGCCCTGCAAAGTTCAAGTCATAGAAGGCACACAAAAGGCAATGTGTGTGCTGTTTAATCCTTCACTGTCAGAGTGCCATGTTAAAGCGTCCTGGGAGACTTCACTGACATTTAAATCTGACAGAATACCGACATTGAACTTCTCGAAAGCTCTTACAGTTCGCAGTTCAAACAAGAGCTGTTTTAAATTCAATCAGATATTCTTAATCAGTCTTTGTAAACTACGTATTTGAAGTTTAAAATGTTTTAAACAAATATGCAGAGATAGTAAACGAGAAGGATGGCATCAAGTGTCATGAGCAAAAATTCCAGCGAACAATGTCACATTTCTGCAGAAAACCTCAGGATAGTGTTGACTTGAAAAGCTGCAGTATGAGCCACTGCTCTTTCCTGGATCACTGCTCTTTTATTGATAACAGTAGTTACCACCACAAACACTTAGCAAACTGAACTGAACTGACTTAACTTGAATCCTTACAACTCTGGATTGTGGGAGTAATTTTAACTCCAAGCCCTGACTTCCGATACATTTTGAATGCAGCAGAAAAACAGCCTGGGAGTCAAATAACTTATAGATGGATAATTCCCAAGACAGATTTGTTTCCAACTGTACAGTCTAAAAAGCCAGATTACCTATGAATTAACATTGTGGAAAATGTTAAATAAATGTAATGAACAAAGCGAAACATTGCAATGATCATCTAGTGTGGAAAATGGGCATTTATACTTTATACTGTTGACTTGCAGGAGAGTCAGAGTGAACAGACATCAACACACACAACCTGACAAGGAAAGTTGACAGCACCCTGCCAATGTGCTGGCAAACCTGCCCGCTGACAACCTCTTATCAGCAATGGTAAACGCAGCAGCAAGATGGATGAACGGGAAGAGGTGCCAGGTTTTTTTTTTCTTTTTGGATTTGGTTTGTGTTCGGCATATTCACCTTGTGGTACTTCTGATTTTTTTTAAACATAAGAAGCCAGTCAAACCAGATCATGTTTTGACTATGTTTTATTAGTATCACACTAATAAAACATACTTTTTTACTTGCACTATTTCTTGAAGTAGATGAAGTAAAAAATAAACTCGACTTTTTTTTTCCTAATTGCAAATATATTTAAAGTATTAATGAGATGAACAAGTCAATGATACAGAAAACAATAGGAAATGTATATATTTATTTGTTTCTACATCACATTAAGAACATGCCATTAATTTACAAGTAAATTTATTAATGAATAGTTCTGCAGAATCCCCTACCACCTTGGATAAACATCTAACTTACTGTGAACAAAAGGCTGTTAACTAACTATAGCCACCTTTGTGTGTGTGCGTGTGTGTGTTTATGATGGGTTGCAGTCCTCTGGGTTATGTTATTAGCTGCTCGGTTAAAGGGAGCCGCATGACACAGGGGGGAGCCTTATTAATTGTTGTTTTCATGTCACCACCACTGCGTGCACTGGCTGATTTAATCAGTTAAATTCACAGCCAGAGGAGAGCCACTAGGTCCCATCTAGCATTAGCTACAGAGTTGGGATTGAACTTCTAATACTCTCCAGTCGCTATGCTCCCCTCTGCAGACTCCCATAGCTGCTTTCATGACTTTTTATAAGCCTTGTTGTTTTAATGTGTAGCTTGGAGAACTAGCAAAGTTTAGGCACTGCAGTAAAAGCACTTTCCCTAATAAAAAAGCAGAAAAAAAGACTGTTTTTCCTTTAGGAACACTAATGAGAATAACTGACTTGAGCCAATATGCAACTAAGATTTGGTAAATATTGGGAATCAGGAAAAAAAGAGCACAGTTATTTTGTAAACAAACAAAAAGAGTATATTTTATTTCTACTCCTCAAACACAACAGCAATAACAGTATGATTTCTAGAAAAACACTCATTGTCCGTTATTTTTTAATAAGCTTAATTAAAAATATATTTATGTACTGTATGAAAAATAATATAAATCAGAGTGTAGCAATTCGATACATATTTAGAAAAAATAATATTTTTATATCTGATCAAATGACTTTTTGTTAAACCTCTACCATGTAAGAGACCAAGCGGCAGTAGCTTTCAGAGACAGAGAGGAGCTTTAACGAGGTGAGGCAATGAATCCTGCACTTGTTAAGATAATTATGATCAGCCTCATTGTCAGAGCTAATACTTCACACGGGCTGTCTTTACGCTATGACTACCACTTAGCCTGTGTAAGCCAGCCATTATACATCACACAACACTGCCTGCATATCGGTGTACGTGCTTTGGAGCTTACATAAGTGGAGGGTGTATGTGCTGAAACCACCATTATCTACAAATATCCAGCCTACTGAGCACCGAGAGGAGATAGATACATTTTTAGCAGGAGCAGAAACTCAGCAGAGGAAGTGGAGGAAGGGAAGAGATGTGAGAAGCCAGACAAGGACATTGGAGAGGAGATGCTGACCCAGAGAGCGGCCCTCTCGGATCAATACACTAATACTGATGCAGACGTAGTGATTGATAAACCACAGCTGACAACAGAGGGAAGAAAACTCTCGCTTGTTATTGGCTGGAATGTCAGTCACTCCTGCCAGTGATGTGCACCAGTGTCATGTTGGATATCCTCAGGCAACACATGTAAAATGAAAAACAGCAGTCTTCTGCTATTTTACATGTGTTAACCTTCTTATGGCTGCTGCTGCTGAACCTGTGACCTGAGTGAAGTTGTTGTTGCTCACTCTATAATGCATTATATTTTAATACAATCGATTCAGCTGTCCTCTCAGATGGTTGCATAAGTGCAGAAAAAAACATGAAATCCTACCTCAAGTGAGGTGTCAGCCAGAGCTGCAGAGTGACAGGCACGCTGACATCCTTTTCAGAAGGAAACAGATAACTGTTTGATGAACTGACCAATTTCAGGGCTATGATGACCTTCACATGAACATAACACACTGAAGAGTTCACTAGAGATTATTTGCCAGGATGCAGCACTGTAATTAATATAGTAAAGAAAGAGGACCTTAAATTAAAAATGTGTGTGGACTGGCAGTGATACATTTAAGAAAAAGGAAAAACAGGGGATTAGGTTAGGGAAAGGAATGAGGCCAGAGATGTGAACAGAATATAAACTATAAACTGCATTACACAGTGCCTTAAACGTTTTCACATTTTGTTATGGTAAAACCATAAAACTAAATATTTTATTGGTTTTTGATGTATTGGGCTAACACAATATAGGAATCTGGATTTTGTGGAGTGCATTTCTAAATCCTATTGAGTCAATAATTTGTTGGATTTGGAGCCACAAAATATTCGAGGTATGGGTTGAGTCTCTGAACACTGATTTTTAATACTTGCTACAGATTCTCAACTGGATTTAGTTCTAGACTAACAACTGCATAAGGCTTTAATTTAAGCCATCCATTGTAGCTCTGGCTGTACATTTAGTGTGATCCTGCTGAAAGTGAGAAACTCTGCCATAGTCTCAGGTCTTTAGCATTGCCCTGTATTTAGCTCCATCTATCTTCCCGTCAACTCTAAAAAGTTTCCAGAACAAAGGCATTACGATTGGCACTATGCCACCATTACCATTTTACAATAGGAAGAGTGTGTTCAGGGTGATTTGCATCCCATTTTTTACATTTTTTACAACACATAGTATTGTGCATGTAGATAAAAAAGTTACATTGTAGACTCATTTGACCAAAGCACTTTGTTTAACTTTTGCTGAGCTCGCGAAATGGCTTGTGAACCTCTCAGGTCTTCACAGAACAGCTGCATTTTTACTGTGACTAAATTTACACAAAGGAGAACTCTATTGACTACTAAGTGACCTCTGAAGGCAATTGGTGTCACTAGATCTTATTAAGAGGTATCAGAGCAAAGGGGACCAAAAGATGCACGCCACATTTTTCAGATTTCTTTGTAATATTGAATGCTAGGGACAATTTTCTCTCCACTTCATAATTGTTCACTGCTATGTGTTGATTGATCACATATAAGTCCCAAAAGCCACATTGAAGTTGGTGGTTGTGACAAAATATGGAAAAGTGTGAATATTTTTTGCAAAGCATTGCATATGCTACTTCACGGTCTTCAAATAATCACATCAAATACTAATAGATATTTATCTGTTTATTACTTTAAAGTTAGGTTGCACAGCAACAGATTTTTTTTCCCTCACAAGTGGTGTTGAGAGTGAATGAAACATAATGAAATAAATAAAATAGTGTTATATTAGTGGAAGAAATGGGTATTGATTCACATGGTTTAGCAGGGGTTGCAGTATGTCACTCTAACCCCCAATAAAAACATAAAAACAGGCATGAACGTCCAAAAATAACGCATCAAAACACCAGCGGAAATTGCTCCTAGAAAAATGACATTATCTCCAAAGCAAATTGATGCCCTGCAACCCCTCAAACATCCCTCCTACCACCTCCACACTGCTCTGATCGGATCTGTTCCAGCACTCTCCCCTCCAGCTACAGTTCGGGGCCTTCGTTTGTTTCCTTACGTGCATCTCTTACGGCGACGGCGAATTATACTGTCATTATCTGTCTCCATCTCCCCCACAGCTCTTCCTTTTTCACCCCCCCCCCTTTTTGGCGCTCACATGTAGACAGTCGTCGCTCAGTGTGGCACTCCCTCCCTCTACGCTGCCAGGCCTCAGGTGGCAGTCATTTAAAGATCACACATCCAGGACACACATAGTCTTCCATGAATACATGTCAATTCACACATGGAAAGGGGATTACATGTCTCCTCCCAGGCAGCTGCAAATTACTATTAATGGCAATGCAAATCATTAGAGTACATTTGGCGCCGGCAGCAAAGCTCCTCTTTATGTGGTTTCACTCTAATCTGTTTTGAATATTGCTCTATGCTCGCTCCTGATATGTGTTAAAGCATTACCAACTACAAAGCTGTCAATTGGGGATGGCACGTCACATTTTACTTCACGGAGGGATTCATTGGTTGATGTACAAAATAAAATATTTTCTAGAGAGCATAAACAAGCACAACAACGAAGGAACCTGTGAAATATAATTAGTAGAGTTCTTTATAATGAAAAAAGGTAAATATTACGGCTTATTACTACAGGTGAACCTGAATAGATTGAAATGTAATTCAAAATTTAGATGATTGAATTTAAAAAGTGAAACTCTTTATTAAGATTCAAAACAGTGTGAAATATTCAAGCATTTACTCCTGTTAATTATGGCTTATAGCTTGTAAAGAAAAAGAAAGCATGGTTAAGTTTTGAATTAGAACGTCATATAGTTGTCTTTATTACACAAATGTCCCACTAAGTTTCTCCATCAACAGTACAGAATTTGAAGTCAATACTTGATTGGGCCTCCTTTTGTTTTAATTACTCCATTAAGGCAGTGCTGCATGAAGGGAATCAGCCTGCATCATTGCTTCGCTCCAGGATTTTATCCTTCCACTCAATTGTCGATGAATGAATTTGGATGCGGCACCGTTTGAATAGCCAGCTTTCTTAACAGTGATCTTTGCTCGTTTTTGTATTATGTTTTTTCTTTCTATTTGCCACATTTAATATTTACATTTTGTGAGAAACCACACTTATTTTATTAACTGTTAACCATAATAATCAAAGCTACATATGAAACACTTTAAATACATAACTTTTCATGTAATTAATCTATCTTTTTTTTTTTTTTTTTTTTGAGTTGAAATACTGAAATAGGATGCACAAGTGTGCTGGACAAATTTAAAACATCAACACAGTGGAGCGTCAGACATAAATGTAAAGCTAGCTTTTGTTTGAATGATAATAGGACAGCGAATCATGCCGTGTTTGAGTAATGGACTACCCCTGTGGATGTTCCTGCTGAGTGTGTGAGGTTAATATTCTCTCTCTCAATGTCATTAGTGCTGGCAGAGGGGCTAAGAGCACTGTGAATGAGATAAGGGCTGATGCTATCAACTCAGACACACCGCCTCTTCCTGCAAGCACACAAAAATCAAAGCCACTGTACCGAGGTCAACATTCCCAAAATCAGCCTGTGCTCCTGCTTCCCCTTGCACTTCAAATCCCTGTCTGATTAATGACCCCGGACCAACCCTAGCCAGGGGATAAGCACTTGACAGACATTGCTGTCAGCTCCAACCTCATAAGCCTTGCTTGACCCCAGTTTGTCCTGGGATGAAGTCTAAGCTCTAGCAGCGACCCAACAGAGAGGTGCAAGAAATTGAAAGATTGCGTCAGAAAGGTAGACATCTATTTTAATGTGTAAGCAAACTGATCTTCAATTCAATTCAATTTCAATTCAAAAATACTTTATTGATCCCAGGGGGAAATTAAGTATTCGTATAGCTCATGTAATTAATTCTTTAAGGAGTTGTTGTAGATAATGATCTTGGTCCACGTCAAGGCATTAACGCCTGCCTCCCATGTATAGAACACCAAACTGTACATTCTAATACACATCATGGCGGTAAAATATACACCATCTTACTCTGCACAAGACTTCCCCTCCCGTCACAGAAAGAGGACTCCTCTCACAGTACAGCCATGTGTCTTGTGAATGTTTGTATTGAAAGATTAGTTGTCTATCCACATGACAAATACCCTCCTCTTTCAGTGAATGGGAGCTGAAAATCAATTCGCTGATGGCATCTCAGTCAGTGAGCACATCAATGCGGCACAAACAAGCAAGGGTTCACGCATCTTTAAGTGTGCAGATAAAGCCTTAAAGTTATCTATCAGGGTCAGTCAGCCAAAGCATATTCCAATAGGGGACACTTCACAGTGAGCTATAACTTATTTATGATAAACAACATACACAAATATAAAGTACAGTAGATCAAAACTACTTGGAAAATCAGCTAATATAAAGTATTTGCAATAAACAAAAAAAAAAAAAAAGTATTAAATAATAGATGCTGCGATCTGTGTGGAAGAAACCCTCAGTGCCCTGTCTCCCGGTACACTCTGTCATTACAGTGTTCAGGCTCAGTGCCTGTCAACATTTCCCTGAGAGGGGGAGCCAACCCGCATTACGTTAGAGTGAGTTCAACTGTCAACTGCCAGCCATTTGTATGCCTCAGCATCCACCTAATAGCAAATAATCACTACCCCGCGCTCTCTTCATGGCAAATGATCGATGTTGTCTTGATGTCTGATGGATGACCCTGCCACAGTGATGTCCAGGCATGCATTAAAAACCACCTCTATGAAAGGCCTGTCAGTCTGATGAAGCGGCGCGCTTGCGCTCAGGCGCGTGTGCGCACTCACTGACGCTGAGGAATGCATGCACACGGACAGGGGAGAACACGAACAAAGCCAGAGAGGGCAGTTATTCAATTCTGAGCTAAAGACTAAAGTTAATTTATTTATATTAGGGAAAAATGTTGTAATGTGACAGGACCTGTGGTGTGATTGCTCGGCAGCATTAGCAGAGGTAGACTACTCTGGGACCACCTGGGATGATTTTCTTCCTCTAAGCCTCTGTAGAACATACAAACAGCTCCCTATTACCCCTCAGTGTTCAGATTAAAATGCACAACACCACAATCTTTGATCTCCCACTTGCTGACACAAATCCTTTCAAGCCTCAACATTTTCCTGCAAAGGTAATTAGTGCTAATTAAAAAGTTTCGAAAGCAGTCTATGGCTGATGTCGATGCTGCTGCTGCTGCTGCTCAGGCTTGCCCTCCGTCAGATTACCCATCTACCCCCTCCCCGGGCCCTGCGGAAGAATGTGTCAACTGTGTTCCTGCCTTCTTTCTGCATCGACTTTCATAACTAGACAACACCAGCCTGCCTGGAACATTTGTAGAAGCAGGATGAAATCTGGGAGCCCAGTAAGGGGTCTAAGTGGTGATTCTTCCCTGCTGACAAACCTGTGCTCTTCAGGGGAACGTGTAATGACAATTGTAACAAATATGAATCCCACAAATTGAACAGGTGTAGTCTTTAATTGGGATATCCTAGCTTTGGGGGGCTTGTAAACACGGAGTAATTACCCTGATAAGGAATTCGGTTTGTTGAAAATATCATTGCAGTGAAACATATCATTTAGCAAATGTGGCTATTTGCATAATAGCAAGCATAAAGAGCCAAAACATTCATGTGTCTTAATATATAAACAGATTTGTAATTAAAGATCTTCCTTTGCAGTGAGAGCATAAGAATAATTTAAGATAAAGATACAACTTAAGCAGTCAAAAAGTGCTATCACTCATTCAGTGGCCTGCCTTACCGCTTTCATCAAGCCATTATTGTAATATAATTAGCTGCCTTTCTAGCATATTATTAAGTGGCTCGCTGAGTGTCAGGTACACCAGCATCTCAGACATGACACACATACACACACACACAGACACACAAAGCCATGTCTTTTCACAGAGTTTCAAAAAGATAATTACATAATCTCCACATGGAGAGCAAGCAGAAAAGTGATAATTAGACAAGTATTCCTGCCAATTTACATATTATGCTTTGTGTTTTCTGCATGTGCTACTGAACCTGCTGCACTCCATTTACAACCAAATACAATCATACAGCATTAGTGGAGATGCACAGAGAAACTTGCTGGTGATCAGAAAGAAAACCTTAAACTGTTGTTCCAACACAACAGCTTACTTATCAGAAGGGCATACTAATGCTTTATGCATATCCAAACCAGAAAAACTACTGTATTAAATAATAAGTATCTAATTCAAGGTTTTTTCCTAGTTTCCATAAGTTGATTTGACTTTTTAAGACCCTTTTTAAGACTATGATGAATTCAATTATAGACTCACACTTATTCTTAGCTTGGAGGGTTTAGATTTAAGTTTTATTTTCATTCAAGCTAGAAGTTGCACATGGATCTGCCAAAAGATAAGACGATGTACAAAGGGTATGATTTTTGAAAAAAAAGTGCTCTGTTTTTATTGATATTCTAACAAAAGCATAGTATATAAATAGTTATTATTAACATTTTTAAATAACCAGCAGAAAATACTTTTTAAGTATAGCAGCAGTCATGTGTTTCTTATAATTGCTGGCAAGAATTTTCATGTGTGTTTATACCAGAATTTTTTATGACTTCTTTGGGGGAAATGAGTTACAGGCCTTTGAGTTCAGATTCTCTATTGGATTTTAAGACTCAGACTTTGCTACTACAAAATGTTATTACTTCCTGCCAGCAGAAAGGTATTGGTAAGACTAAAACATTACTTCAAATAAACCTCTGCCAGGCATATGAATAATTTTAGGGTTTACTCTGAGTGAATCATACAAAATTACTTCAGTTAACCTAACAATTGCTATCTGATGACATTTAACTAGCTTAAAATTGTAAACATCACAATTTATACACTTAAGTTGATGTTTGTTTTGCATGTTTCTCCAGTGCTTACCCCAGTGCTTTGCCCCAACTGGTTACCTAGCTTCAAATCCCGATGAGGCTGATTGCCCTGGCTTTAAATTACTTTCAACAGGGCTGTTTACTGTCATACATCAAAGACTTTATAGTACAATAAGTTTCTCAGTCACAATTACAGCACACATAATGAATGACTAGTTATGTAATCCTCAAAAACAAAAAAGTCAAGAAGCAATAAATTAAAATATGTACAAATAGGTGAAGGTAATTGAAGAACATTTGATCTTAATGTTTTTGAAACCTGTAATAGATCAAAGTGTAGCTTGGGGTCTGCTATTCTAAAAGTATGAAAGTTTCACAACACCAGCCCTAAAGAAGGATTGGTCCAAGATAATATCCCAATCGTTTTCTGATCTGTGATTGCACCATACACCATCTACAGTACTTGAAAACAAGTAAAAGAGTAAAGTTGTAATGAAGGAATAAGCACTATTATAATCTAGATATTTCCAGTGTCAGTGGGTTTTATAAAAATGAAGTCAAAGCACAAACGGTGTGTGAATCTTCTATATAGCCCACAAACTGTTTTCTACTGATGCTCTTCATTCAGGCTGCTGCAATGAAAAATCTGATGTCAGCAGCCTATAGGAAGTTCACCAATTCATCATGTCACACCAAAGTAACTCTGTCCTATCCTTCTGAAGTTTTATTGCCTTTGTCACTTAAAATGATGGATTGGAACATATTGTTCGACTTACAGTAAAATCAAGCTCCTACTTTCCCTACAGGAAATGCAGACTTTAACTGCCACAAGTAAACTTAGCTATGCTAACCCTGCTAAATGCTAGTATAACATGCTGAAGAGAGTTTAAAACATTGCTCATATTAAAATTTTGGATTCATTTGGAAATATTAGGGAAAGCCTGTTTAAGTGCAGAACTGTGTAATGCAGTCTGCCTTCTCACACTGTGTTATAATATAGGTAGGTAATTGTTCAAAGACAGGATTACTATTGCAACAACACATTATTAGTAGGGCTAGTGTATAACTACAATAAATGAAGGAATGATAACCCATAACAGCAACTCAGAGCTTTTTCCCTGCAAACTTCAAGTTGGACATAACCTGATATTTATGTTAAGTGGATCTAATAGAAAAGAAGCATCTTACATGCTCAATGATTCAAAAACAAGAAAAGTGTGTGTGCTTTAAATAGGTAAATTTGAAGTTAAATTTTAAACACAAAAATAGGAGCATTATGTATTGGAGTAATATTATTAGGGATTGAATATAATTCTAGCAAGCTATTGCCAAAACTAACCAAGAGAGCAGTCCTAGTGCAGCCCTCAAACATTTAAAGTCAGAGGGTGGTCTTAAGTAATATGTTGTGTGTTACTATAAAAACTTGAATATGTTCTGCTTCAAACAAATCTATTATTAGACTTGCTGACTGACACACAGATGCACTGACGAGACACACAAAAAAAGAAAAACAAGAAAGCCATTGATTTGACCTTCAGAATAGTTCCTGCAGTCTTCATTGTTGTTGTTGTCCTGTCGTTGTTGTACACAACGAAAGGATATAATGGGCCATGTCACTGCATAAGTCAGTTTGAAATCAAATGCCATCATTTTAATTTAAATGTTAAATTCTTGGTGACATCTCTGTGGATGCATAATTGGCACTGAATCCTGGTTTGGATGTATATATTTATCATCCAGTGTGAGACACTCAAAGACTTCGACAGATATGCTACTTTGATGGGATGACAGTCAAATGCAGAAAAAAATAGAACTGCAAATCAACTGTCACGCTGTCAGTTAAGGTTTTTGTCACAAACTAGCGCATTAACATGCAGGATTAGAAATAGCAAACAAGCTGTAGGCCAGAATCAGTGTCCTTGCTTTAAAAGTATGTAAATAGGCTTATTTGATCCAAGTAAAATAACATTAACAACACATGGATCGGAAACATATCAAAGTAAATCATAGATGTTCATTGCAAGAGCACCTTTTACATGTAGACTAACTTTCTTAGCCTAGGAAGTAAAACAATATCTTATTTTATTTAAGTGATGGACACAGTTTCTGCAAAAGCCCTTACTGAGATTACAGTACCTTATATGCATTACATTTTGTGTTGAGGAAAATCCTCTTTTGAAACTTTAACTTAGTATATTGACCTTTTTTCCCCTTCACAAGCACTGGATAAATGTCAGCAAAATAAATGTGTTTGCTAAAAACACACTAAACAATCCTAAAATAGGTTTTATTCTATGGATGTGTGTAAAATTATTGTTGAAAAAAATAAATTATCAATGTTTTTGCGGAACATTCCAGCACATAATAGGCAAAAATCAACAGTTTAATTTAGCACATACAATTAGTCAGGATAAAACAATAAAATTAGTTTTTTTGTGATTCAATAAGAATATATATATTTTTTAAAAAGCTCTTTCACAAGAACCCTTGTTAATACTTAAAAACTTAAAAAAACATGTAACAGATATACCTATCAGCTGTGACCAGAAAAATGTACTTTCTAGTTTATGAACAATGACAAATAAGGTAACCTTTTAAGGAAGGTTTCTTATGTCTACTCATAAATTGAAATATGTAAGTAAGTAAAACTTTATTTATATAGCACCTTTCAAGATAAAAATCACAAAGCGCTTCACACACAACACAGGAAGCGGAAAAGCAAATAAAACTAATCAAAGGCAAGTTTAAAAAGATGCGTTTTTAACTGCTGTTTAAAAGAGATCACAGAGTCTGCGGATCTCAGGCTGAGAGGAAGGGAGTTCCATAAGGAGGGGGCCGCTGCTGCAGAGGCTCTGTCACCTTTTGTTTTCAACCATGTTCGCTTTGTAACCAGCAGGCCCTGATCACTGGATCTCAGGGACTTGGTGGGGACATATGACTGCAAAAGCTCTCTAATATAAGAAGGGGCTAGATCGTTCAGAGCTCTATATGTTAAAACCACTCTGTAATGAATGGGGAGCCAGTGCAGCTGGATTAATAAAGGGGTGATGTGTGAATATTTGGACGACCTAGAGACTAACCTTGCAGCAGCGTTCTGGACAACTTGAAGACGTTCCAGGGATTTCTTACTTAGACAGGTAAAAACAGAGTTACAATAATCGAGACGTGATGAAATGAAAGCATGAATGATCATCTCCATCTCAGAATGGGACACAATTGGACTCAACTTAGCAATGTTTTTCAAATGATAAAAACACGAACGAACCAATAATTTAATTTGAGAGTCCAAGGACAGCGCGGGGTCAAGAGTCACCGCGAGGTTCTTTACTGAGGACTTAATAAACGAGGCAAGTGGGACGCGACTCTATTATCTCAGGGAGAAATCTGTCAGGAGCACAAACCAGGACTTCAGTTTTTGCCACATTTAGTTGAAGAAAGTTGTCATTCAGCCAACTCTTGACAGAATCCAAACACTGAAGCAAAATCTGTATCTTAAAGACATCTCGAGGTTTAAAAGAAATATATAGCTGAATATCATCAGTGCAGCAATGGTAAGAAATATCCTTAAAAGACCCTTGAATATGGTACAGAGAGAGCAGATATAAAATAAACAGTAAGGGGCCCAAAACAGATCCTTGTGGCCCACCAAAAGAAGGTGAATAAAAAGAGGAGGACTTGAATTTAGCAACAGCAACAGAAAAAGATCTTCCTGATAAATAGGAGGAGAACTAATTCAGGGCAGAACCTGATACCCCAACCCAGTGTTTCAACCTGTCGAGCAGAACACGGTGATCGACAGTGTCAAAAGCCACAACAACAGTAGCACTGAGCAATGTCCTGCATCATTCTGCAACAGGATGTCATTAGTGACCCTAGAAGAGCTGTCTCAGTGGAATGAGCCCTGCGAAAACCAGATTGGAAATTGTCTAGGATGCTGTGTCTGTCTAAAACAGCCCAAAGTTGCTTAGCAACAACTTTTTCTAAAATATTGGAAATGAAAGGTAAGTTAGATTTGGGTCTATAGCTGCTGAAAAGAGAAGGATCAAGCCCAGTTTTTTTTTTTAGAAGTGGACAGCACTCTTGAATGTAGTCTTTCTAAAGGTTTAACAGTTCGATATATACCTCTGTTTTAAAGTTATGGTAATTTTTTTAATTAGGTTTTTTACTTAAGAGAAACAAACACACAAATGTATACCTTTTTATTCAACAGTTAAATTAAATTACTATGTTCTGACAATAACTTAACTTTATCAATATGTTCTGGCATTTAAAAAAGTTATTTAAAATGACAGTAGATTTAGTTTGATCTTGTCAATTCCTAAAGGACAAGTGGGTAGAAATAAAACATGGATAGATGGTTTAAACAACAATAAAACCTCTTAAAAACAGTCCATATATAAGAATAATTTTAATAAGACTATGCAGAAATTTGATTGTATTTTTAAAATTTAATTTTGAGTTGTTTTGATAAATAGATTATCCAGTGTTGAATGTACATCTTTGAATAAACCATAAAGGAAAGTGTAGAAAAACGTATCCTAACCAGAGTGACTCCTCTCTACACAGTAACTAAGTGGTTTTCTGCTGTAAAACCTTCCACGGCATGTGGGGCTGACTGACTGCCACAGGCAGCTAGATTTGGACTTCATCCCATTTTCTTTGTACCAGTGGTGTTTACATTCAGCTTGGCATCATTTCAGAGAGGTACATGGTTATTGTTCAAGAAAAACAGTTATGTAAAACTTTAGTTTGGTCCCACTTTTTTTTTTATTCTCATCAATTTTCATCAGATCAAGTTTTAATTTCATAAATAAAAGTTCTCAAAGTTTCCTCATAGTTAGGGTTGGGCATCGAGAATCGAGCATCGATTGGAACCGGGACTCATATGTCGATTCTCCTGGAATCGTTCAATTTTTAAAATTACGATTCCTAGTTTCGATTCCCAGTCCGCCAACCAGAAGAAGAACCCACCGAATACCAACGAAGAAGAATCCGCCAGAAGTGTTAGCGTTTACTGCGCCATCATGGAAGGTGTGTGGAGACACTAACAGTTGTCTTCACTTTAGCAAACAACACAACAGGACTCAGTGCTATACCTGTAAGAAATAACCGACCGCTCTGTGTTTGACGCGCTGCGCCGGATTACCTCATTAGCGCTTCCTCCCGGATACAGCCCAGCGCTGCACTGCAGTCCAAATCCGGTCAGTAAAATACGTCTGATGTCAACATTACGGCAGCAAACAAGTTATACTCGAACCGTTGTTCAACTCAATTGCAAATATCCAGCTAACGTTAGCTCATGTATTTGTTTTCATAGACAAACTGTCTGAGATTGCTAAACTAACGTTTGCCAGGCAGCTGACAATACTCTGCAATGCTCGGCCTCCTCCGTTCAACATCACAGCTGAGGGAAACGCAACAACTAGATTTAATAATGTTCCTGCAGCTAAAATGAACGGGATTGTTGAAGTTGTTTCTTATTTTTAGTTCAATATTCTGCAGACAGACATGCAGGATATTTGGAAATCGGTTTTCATTACATTTTCAAAAATAAAGCTCTCCTGTAGAAATTTGACCACTGTGTGAAATTTTTTTTAATATTTATCCCCAAGTCCATAGATAACAGCCCTGTGAGAAATTCATTGAAAGTAAAAAGTTAATAGAGTTAAAATCCATAGTTCAATTCAAATTCAATTCAAAAATACTTAATTGATCCCAGAAGTAAATTAAGTAAATTCAATTAAGGGAAATTAAGTAATTAAATTAAGTAAAGTAAAGTTTAGACTATTTCATCAAGTAAGACTACCTATGGGTGGGTGGGTAGGTAGATAGAAATACTTTATTAATCCCATAAGGGAAATTTCCTTGTTGCAGCAGCAGCACTCAAAATCACAAATGAAAACAACACACACACACAACAAAAAAATAAACTGTGCAAGTAAATAAATGAGCTCAATATACACACATGTAGGACCAACACACAATGATTAAGAAGAAATAGCAGTGTAAACAAGTCATGTATTTCAAAGTAGGTCATTTAAAATATGCAAAAAAAAGACCCTGTCCCTCCAAAGAATCGGAATCGAGAATTGTTTGGAACCGGAATCGAAACAAGGAATCGGAATTGGAATCGTCCAAATTCAAACGATGCCCAACCCTACTCATAGGTACTTCTTATTTGACAGATTCTAGTAAACCAAAGATCAGAGGCCATGGACAAATGACCTTTTTTTGCCGTTGAAGTTTATTGGCTCTAGACTAAATCTAATGAGGGTAAAATGACAAACAGATCTTAACTAAACTTGGACTCCCACTCAGACCTTTTCATTTCTCCAATTTATTTTTGTACTTGTTTATATGGATATAGCTTTAAAACACTGTGACATAACCATCGAAGTATGTGAAAAGATGTTTTAGGGACACTGGTTTGAGATTACATTGTAGAGGGATCTCATCTGGTCACAAAAATCACAGGTTGTAGTGCACCTCTTAGGAGAGAAAAATAAATGAATACCTTTCTTTCTCTAGAGTATCTCCCCTCCCTTCCTCCTTGTCTTACTCCTGGCCCATTACCTTTACAGAGTGAGGCTCATTAAAGAAGGCAAGTTGAGTCAAATCTTTCTGTAATTCAGTGGAGGTGAATTGCTGTCAACATCATTAACCGTCATTTCTCCAACTCACTTTAGTACTTATGAAGTGTTCTTTCTTGTGTAATGATCCAAACCTCCACTGCGAACCACTCTTCTTCAAAGGCTCTTGAGGACATACCACCCATGCCGACGCCTGACATGCTAGAGGGCAAGATTAAATGTGGCTCCATCATTACACTCCTCTTTGTGGTTAAACAGATCCAGCATTACATCCCAACACTTCACCTAGCAGGTACAGTCTCTCAGCACAAACGGAGTAGAAGAGGGATTAGCAGACCAAGAGAGTTTAGCACAAGATGGATGTTTAGTGTACGCATGACGCTGAGTCATAATTTTTCTTTAATAAAGTGTCATTACTCACTGATCAGCCACTTAACAGGTACACTTCGCTAGAAGCATATTGGATCTCCTTTTAAAAACCCAGAACTACCACCATTTTTTTGGCATTGATTTAACAAACATTTCAGAAACTTTCTTTAGTGAATTAGGTTCATATTGACATGCCAGCATCACTCACTTACTGCATAGTTATTAGCTGCACAACCATGATGCAACTCTACCACTCCATCACACCATAGGGATGCTCTGTTGGATTGAGATCTGGTGACTGTGGAGACCGCTAGAGTACAATGAACTTCTCTGGTTCAAGAATTAATCTTAGGATGATTTGACCTTTGTGACCTGGTGCATCATCCTGGAGGATGGCTACACTGTAATCATAAAGGGTTGGAGAAGTTCAGCAACAAAACAGAGGTAACCTGCAGCATTTAAAAATTTTCAGTTTATGCTAAAGAGGCCAAAGTTTGCCAATAAAATATCCCCCACATTACTATACTAACACCAAATGCCTGAACTATTAAATCAAGGCAGGATGGACCCATGCTTTCATGTTGCTTGTGCCAAATTCTGCCCCTACTTTCTGAATGTTGCAAGTAAAATCCAGACTCATCACACCAGGTAAACTTTTCCCAGTCTCCTGTGTTAACTGCAGCCTTAGGTACCTATTCTTAGCAAACAAAACTGGCACCAGGCTTGGTCCTCTGCTGCTGCTCCAATCTCTTTCTAGGCTTGATGTTTGCTGGTAGAATCTTTACTTTGATTAAAAAGAGTAATTATTTGACCTATTGTTGCTTTCGTTGAACCAGGGTTCTCATTCTCTTCCAACTTCTAACATGATATGTCAATTTTTAGGAAAACTGCAACCGTCTGACTGCATATTTATTTACTTTTTTAGACCACTCTCTAAACCCAGGAGATGGTTCTGCCAATCGATTCAGAAACACTAACTGGTTCATATTGACCACCAACCACACCAGATTCAAAGTCAGTTAGACCTTACTTTTCTTCTCTATTCTGATCTTCAGTTTAAACTTTAGCAAGTTGTCGTTACCACTTCTAGATGACTGTATACATTGAGTTGCTACTTATGTTATCAATCAATATATCAAGAAGGGGTACCCAATAAAGTGGCCTGTGAGTGTGTGTTCTAGGTTTTATGCATCTGAATCCTGTCAAAAATTCTTTACTTCTCTGTTTTAAATCTGTTTACATTTACTTCAAGACTATTGGCCAGGCGAGCTCCATGGCAAATTACACTAAGAGCAGCAACTGCTTGTCATGCTAGATGTCCTCTGAGTTCTGTCTTAAGGGAAGCCTTCTTTGTGCCAATGCCATTGTGTGTCCCCCAGTGCTCCGTATCATGCTCTGCTATGGCCCCCAAGCCTTGAGTTGGGCAAAGCCTCTTTTGTGCACCCACCATTGTGTGGCCCGGTGCTGAACCCCTGCTAGGTAGGAACACAGACAAAGTGCAACAGAGGAATGCTTCTCAGAGCCTTAAGACCTACAGTAAATCTTCAAACAATTTAGACAAACAAAAAAGGTTGCCGCACTGCAGTGGGAATAGACAAGGAAAATCAGATGAATAAGCAACATCAATTACTGAGGCTTTGACCTGCAAGCCCCCACACCATGGCACACATTTCACACCAAATCGCCCCAGATTGAAGCTGACACTGCTGGAGTGGAAACACTGACCCCTCACAAAGCTAGTACATCAAACTTAAGAGAAAGAAAGGCAGGGGGCATTGAAAACCTACATAGACCAAGGCCAACATGGAAGGGAGACAAGAAGGAGGGGCATGAATTTAAAACAAAAAACACACACATAATAGCTCCTAGTTTGTTTCAAAGTGAGACAAAATGGCTCAATTTGAGACTTAGACCCTCAAATTGGCCCAGCTGAAGTACAAGAGGAACATGCAAGTGGACAACCGCATCAGGGCACAAATAAGGAGCCTATGAGAGGAACAAAGCTGATGTCCAACAGGCTTACCAGTAACCCTAAGCAGGACTGGACCTTCTTTAAAGCTTGTTTGGCCTCCCAACTTTACCCCCAAAATGTGCCGCTTCCCCTAAAGTCTTTTCATTCAGACACATAAAGCCTTAGTATACTTTGTAAGCTTGGACAAAAAGAAAATAAACACATGGGTCACATTTGCACAACACACAGTGTACCACTTTCATAAAAAGACGCTTTAGGAGACATTTAGATTTTCTTATTTTAAAGGGGGGCCAAAAGTTTTCCTTTCCCCCTGAAAAAGATACGATTTTCAGGAGCATTTAGATTTGGAAAAAGCAAGAAAACAGTGTCACCAAACATGAGAAAAGATCAGGCAATTCTAACAGTTTGTCAATACAGTGTTAATTAATCTAATTACAAACCACTCTTAAAACACGATCCGAAATGACAAGATGACACAGTCTAACAGCAGCATACCAGTACACTGACACATTTGGGGACATAAGGCTGTGCATAGAAACAGTCTCAGAAATTTCCCAATTAGCCAGAAAGAGAAAGGAGAAATATGTTGTAGGCTTATGAAGTGGTATAAAACTTCATAATATGACATTCCAAAATAAACATAGTGCCTCCTTTTTACAGCCACATGTGGAAATAAGGCAAAAACAACAGGACAACAAAGGTAGTACAAAATAGAAAGGTTCTGCAAGACTTTTCTGTTTCAAAGTGAAATTGCTGGAAATGGTAGTGACTTGAATAATGTGATACACACACTGTAGCAATAAAAGACATAAGGGAAACAGATGCAACAATTATAAGAAAGCCTGAAAAGTGTACTATATGATATTTATAATCAAAGTGAATGTGGGCACAATAAACCAAATGAGCTGAAACCAGTTAAAGGCTTGTAAAATGCAAATTGCTTTATTTCACAAATGAACACACAGTACAAAATACCTTGCTGTGGGTATTTATAATCATGAAAATTTATAAACCACATTTTCAAAACTATACATAATTCTCACAGGAAAGAGTGGAATAATTTTTATTCTGCTTTCAGAACAGCCTGAATTTCACATTAGTTAAAGGTTAAAATGTGCATTACTTTCCCTCTCCTGTTAACATCCTGTTAGGTAATGTGAACATTATGCGAGTTATCACCACGTTAATGAAAACCTAAAACGAATTTTGCCTTGAACCACACCACCTTGATAGACCAAGATGACAACTATCAAGGGGAAAGGAAATCCAGTAACAACACTAAAAGTATTTAACAGGATTCCTACAAATGACCCAATTTAAAATTCCATACTTGTCCACACTAATTTCTAGACTTTTCTGCCAGTTCATATAACATTCATTTATGCACAAAACACAGGTGTTATGTATTTTATACATTTTATGAAACAACACATTGCTAACGTTGGCTTCCAATTCAGCATTGTAGAAAAGGGCTGTTTCACTGTTCTGGCCAGACTAACTTAGATCATTTGGATTAACATTGGACTGAAAAGACTGGATTATTCCATACTAAACAGATTCCACATAGAGAACTCATCAAAGTGCTGTGGTGCATCACAGTGCATCAGTTAGCATTGTTAACATACTTTGAACATGTCTTGCTAAAGAGTGCAAAGAAGGAACAGATTATAGGACTTCATCCAAGAGTTGAGGCTTCCTAATGGAACAGGTTAAAATAAAACTACTTGGCACCACAACTTGGAGCCTTGACCGCTGACTGGAGGCCAGCAGTTAGGATTATTTTGTAGCTACTGATTTGGTTAGAAAGTATTTTGAAAACATTTAAAAAGGTTTTCTTTTGTTATCTCATTCTTGTTTCTTTGAAAACACTGAAATTGGTTTGTTTGCTAAATGTAGAAATAGCATGTCAAATAGCTATGCTACCTAGGTCTTTGGAAAACTAAGTGATGGTGTGAGTACATATACTTTACAAAAGACGCATAATCTAGATATGGTGGGAACAGTTTGTCAAATAAAGTAAAAACCTGAGCAAAACTCAGATTTACTTTGTCCTGTTGGTGTGTGCAGGTGAGAAACGCAGATATTTATTGTTTATTTTATTTATTTATTTTATTTTAATTGTAGTTTAAAACTTACCAGTCCGGGCTTTAAAAAATTATTTTTTTACTTACATTGTTGTGGGAATAAAAACCATTAAACATACCTATTCGGGTTTTTTTTGGTGTAGCTCCCCTGTCTGAAACATAAGCTCTAATCCTCACAGCATTTACCATGTCATCCACCTATGTCCGTATTGCTTGTACTCATCTTTTTATTGAGAGAAAAAAAAACAAAAAAATGTAGACTAACTGTTCAATAGTTAAAATCACATTCTATGTCTAGAAACACACAATACATTGTCCAGTGATGCATAGTGGTACGAACCACAAATCCAGCTCAAAGCTTTGATCCTGGAGTCCTTACATGCCAAACAAAGCAGTGAAATTATTCCTTCATTTAAAAGAGTTGGCACTCAACTTTGGGTTCCCTATTATTAAGCCTGAAAACCAAAAGGATCAAGGATATGGACAAAAACTGAAGTTGTGATGTAGCAGATAAAATATGTCATTTAAATATAATTACATGTAGAAGAAACCTTTATCTTTTTTAACGTAACATTTTAACGCTTTAGGAATATAAGTAAGTAATGCTTACATACTTAACCACATTTAGAATAAAATCCAAATTCCCTACAATTCTAGCAGCCTATCCCCGCCATCTGACCTCCAAACCCAAATTAAAACAGAACTATAATGGAAGCTGTACCAGTCAAGTCAGCTGTCTTTGCAAATGGAAATGGGAATCATTTTATATAGTTGACACACGTTACAACACAGGATTTCAAAAAGAGTAAGATGGAAGCTCTCAGGTCAATTTTGGTGTCAAGGCTGTCATTTTGTCATGAATTATATATGTTTGAGGAACACTTTACTTCAAGGGGTAAAAGAGGCCAGGGACATGTACTATTTAACGTAACCATCGTATGAGAACATCAGAGATGATGGAGTAAGATGAGGCAGCAAAAACCAGACACACATTCTGAGAAATCTTCATGTCGGATCAACCCCAAAATTTAATCAGTGGTTCCTGGTCCCATTGCGGTCCGTAACTTTTTGAATTGAGTGTGTGTGTGTGTGTGTGTGTGTGTGTGTGTGTGAGTGAGTGAGTGAGTGAGTGAGTGAGTGAGTGAGTGAGTGAGTGAGTGAGTGAGTGAGTGAGTGAGTGAGTGAGTGAGTGAGTGAGTGAGTGAGTGAGTGAGTGAGAGAGAGAGAGAGAGAGAGAGAGAGAGAGAGAGAGAGAGAGAGAGAGAGAGAGAGAGAGAGAGAGAGAGAGAGAGAGAGAATATTATTACCTCCTGGCCGAGGTAATAAAAAAAAAATCTTCCATGTACAATCTTTCTTTGTAAATATCTGGCTTATATTCAGGTGCGCCCTATATATGTGCAAAATGTATTTACTTTTAAAATTTATGAACTTATGTTCAGGTACACTCAATAGTCCGAAAATTACAGTTGATTTCATATTTGGGTTACAACTTCCCTGACTTGTGTTAAGCCACTCCTGAACCACAGACATCAGATGTGTCCTACCTGGACTAAAAAGAACAATGACTGGACTGTTGCTAAGCAGCCCAAAATCCTCTTTCCAGATCAAGGTAAGTTTTGAATTTAATTTGGAAAATCTATGTCTTGGAGGCTGGAGGATAAGTGGAGAGACACAGAATCAAAGTTGCTGGAGGTCCACACTGAAATCAATGAGGATTCAGGAGGCAACATCTTCTGCTGGTGTTGGTCCACTGTGTTTTATCCATTTTCAAAAATCAGTGAAGCTGACATTCACCGAGTAACTTTAGAGCACTTCAAGCTTCCTTCTGCTGAGAAGCTTTATGGAGATACTGATTTCTTTTTCCAGCGGGACTTGGGACCTGCCTGCACTGCCAAAAGTAACAATATCTTGTTAAATAGAAATAGTATTACTCTGCTTGACTGGTCAGCCAACTCACCTGACCTAAACCCCACAGAGAGTCTACAGTTTATTCTCAGAATAGACATAAGAAAAGGCAAACCCAACAATGGTGACAAGCAGAAGGTCCCTTTAAAGCCACCTGGGATTCCTTAGCACCTCAGCAGAGACACAGGCGGATGTCCTGTTGCATTCACTGCAACAAAAAAATGTTTAAGAAAGTAAAAATCCCTTGTTTGTGGACATTTTCTCCGTATTTTTTATGTCTTATTTCAAGAAAGATTTTCAAGAAAATATTCACTTATTCCATTGGCAGATTTTTTGAGCTTATAACAAGCAAAAATATCTTGTATAATTTATTTTTTACTTGTTTCTGGAGTGGCCTTTTTTCCAGTGTTCATGCAGTAATTCATGGAAAAGGAGCCTCAACAAAGTATTAACTGCCTTTATGATTCAGCACATTGACATACTTTTTTATTTGTTGATTCATGAAATAGTCAATGTTGTTGAGAATTTTGGGGTTTTCAGTCACTGGAAGCAATAATCATCAAAATGACCAATTTAAACACTACAAATTTAATCTAACAAAATCTATTTGAATTTAAAGCTGCAGTCCAGAGTATTTGAGGGAGACAGAGATTTTTTGAATTCCACTAACAAGGTCCCTCCCAAAACAACCACCCCCCCTACCCTCTCACTGCCCCTAGCCCCACCTCAACAATTGTGCACACGCATCAACTGTGGTGTCACAGCGGGTCAAGAGGAAGGCAGAAAGCGCTATCGATAATCACCTGATTGTATTTTGTTATTTACATCTCAGAGGTGAGCGACTTCTCCATGGCTGAAGCTCTCTTCCAATATGGCGACTTTACACAGGAGCGGCCTGCATTAACAGCCTCATCATCACAGGTTCATGCGATGCGCATGTAAGTTGACTGATAGTCGACAAGGCGGAAACTTGAATTCAATTGACTAAAAAACTTTGGTGGTCAGTATGAAATGAATAGCGGTCTGTGGGAGGAAGACGGGACTTAGGAAGAATAACAAATGTTGTGGAGCAGTAGCCTTTTATCAGAGTATTGAACCCCACTATCATTTTAAATATTTATAAAACTTTGATACATAAATAAATTCTCTGGACTGAAGCTATAATTACTGAAATAAATAAACTTTTTGATTACATTTTAATTATGAGATAGGTTGCACTGAATTTATTACAAGTACTTTTTGGAGATTTGCCCACTGTGAAAGCTTTGTGTAAAAATCAGCCATCACAGATCAATTCAATTCAATTCAATTCAATTCAGTTTATTTATATAGCGCCAATTCACAACAGATGTCATCTCAAGGCACTTAACAAGAAGTCATTTCAATACAATTATACAAACATTCCAATCAGTTAAAAAGTTTCCTATTTAAGGAATCCCAGCAGATTGCGTCAGTCATTGGCGTGAGGTTGGGCAGATTTCCAACCAGAGCAATCCTTCAGCAATCCCTCATACTGAGCAAGCATGCAGATCAATATTCTGCTTTAAAGTTACTCTAAATACAAAAAATGTCTTTGAATTCATAATAACACAAAATATAAAACTAATTTTCTTCATTCATAGCCTCCAAATGTAAATGCCCCTGCCCTTAGTTCAAGATATAAAATACTAACCTTGAGACACTGAATGACAGAGGGAATTATGGGTAATTGTGGTGTCAGAAAAGAAGACGGCTGCATGACAAGATTCTGTGTCATTTAGACAATCAGAAACTTAAGAGGCAGTGTGGCACATTTCTCTCCCTCCATTTGTCAGAGCTCCCGACTTGACTGGTGATAATTTCCAGGAGAGAGAAAAAAGGAGACGTGAGTGAAAGGAGGACACAAATGAAAATGGAAGTCGCAGAAAGAGAGGTGTGATTTTTCCTCTTCCATATGCAGCACAGGGCAAGTGCCAGCCAGTGTGCTGCATTCGTTGTCGGAATCAAGAAGAAATATCCCCTTTACATGTCAACCTGCCACATAGATAAGAGGTGCCTGAACCTCTGTATGAGATTAATACTTCCCAGCTAGAAATGACACAGGCTGGTAAGGGGGACTTTTGATCGCTGTGTGAAGCCACCTTAACAACAGACCTACCCCTGAAGACATGCTTTCTGCTGGGGTCAGGTGTGTGCATTGGCATGCAATAACACTAAAAAACATTTTAAAAGGCTCTTTCTAACCACAAATGCTGAATAGCAACACTCAAGCCAAGCTGTCATTTTTTAAAACACATTCACTCAGGCCATGGAGAATCAGAGATAAATAAAAAAGGACGTACTGCCTGTCAACATAATGAATTCAATAAAAGCAACATTGTCTGCTTTGTCACATTTCAAAAGTGGTGATATGTAATTACTGTTATCTGTAGAAATAGCCTTCATTTACATCAGTGAAGGCTCTTCCAATCATAGCACTGGAAGCACAATACAGATGTTTCCAATGTGAATATTCTGTGACAAAAGGAAAAAACGCTGTATTAAAATAGCAGAAAGTTCACATGGCAATGTATGTTACCTTTGTAGTATGGAATCATCCCCATATTATTTCAAATGGTCAGTGAAATATCAAACTGAATAGCAAGACTGGTTAAGATAAGAAAACAAATACCTGCTCCTTTAAAGCATTAATAATTTACTATTTTAACCCTATATTTTCCTTGCAAATATTTTTTTTGTCTATGAACCCTTACAGCAATTTCTTCAAATTGAATGCATGACAGCAGAGGCAAAAAGATGACAATGACCAGCTTCATAACGTTACATCCATCCATCCATCCATCCTTCCATGAATGACCAGGTCATAGACCTGATCCTATAACTTAACAAAAATAGAAAAAAACAAAAACAAATAACTAATCAAAACTTTTTACAATTTCATCTAGTTCCTATTCGACTGTTGACTTTGTTTTTTTCTCAGTGTTTTTCTCTCCATAGAAACTACACCTGGTCTGGAATCCTGCTCAGCTGCAATGCCCTGTTGGACGGGAGATGATGCTCCCAGTAACTGAATGACCTCAGTGTTCTGTTCTCAACCTTTTACTTTATTTAATTTAGAAAGTATTCTTACATCAGTTCTTTTTGTTTTGTCTGTGTCTCCGCCAGACACAGACAGTCATGGCAGATGGCCGCTTGTACTGAGCCAGGTTCTGCTGGAGGTGTCTTCCTGTTAAAGGGGAGTTTTTCCTCTCCACTGTCGCTACATGCTTGCTCAGTATGAGGGATTGCTGAGGGATTGCTGTGGTTGGAAGTCTGCATCAACCGGGAACAACTGCAAGTCAATGACTTGATGCAATCTGCTGGGATTCTTTAAATAGAAAACTTTTAAACTGACTGGAATGTACGTATGATTGAATTGAAATGACTTTTCTTGTAAACTGCCTTGAGATGACATCTGTTCTGAATCGGTGCTATATAAATAAATTGATTTGAATATTACTACTACTAATGTAATCCGTAATAAAACACAATGCACGAGTCAAAGAAAGCAGAAACATAAGACCAATTAGGTAGAGACATCCAGGTGATATTTATAACACATTTTTAATTTGTTTCCAAGTATCAAATAAATAGCTATATTTTTAAAAATGTACTATTTTCCGTCGTTTTGTTGAATCAGACTTAAAGTGGTTAGACTTATTTTAGTGGGTAAGCAATGTATGTATGATAAACACTTGAACTAATATATATCTTGTGGATTATTTGGACAAAAAAATAAAAAGACGATAAAGAGATCAAGATCACTTGATCCTCAACTATCACTACAAAAGTTTTTTTTTAAAGAAATGTACCTTTAAAAAGTAACTATATGGTTTTACTGTTAGAACCAGTTTTTGAAACGAAACATTACAAACTACTGTGGCGAGAGGATTGGCTGTGCTTTAAGGGCAAAGAAAAGACAGAAAGTCCTTCTGTCTTTACTCCATGTTTCATTCCCTCCTATTTTTCCTTCCCTACATTCTGCAGTTGTGTGTCCTGACCTTGCAGCTTCCATGGCCCATCCATCTTGGGCTGCTTAGCCATTTCGCTGGCTTCATACTGCGCAGATTAACACAATTCATCACCACAATCATCCTCCATTCATCACCCTTTCCAATGAATGTTTTGACATCCAGTTAATTTTCTGCTGATGATTTATCAAATTATAATTACCATGCTCTGAAGGGCTCATTTATTATGTTGATACATGATAATGATGCCAAAGTGGATTGAATTTTAAGTAAGTTCTCCCTGCGATTATAACATATGTGTTATTGTGAATAATGCTGCGCTGTTTAGTTCTTTACGGCCTGGAAATTCCACAGACAACCTTAATGTTATAAAAATCAATGCAAAAACGAGGGGAAAAAGTAGACAAAGTGGGAATGGTAATTCAATTTTTTCACAGAATAAATTGTTTGGCTGGGGTGCAGTAGGCATGAAAAAGTTCAATTAGATTCAGAGCTCCCATCTTAAATGCTCAGTAATTAAAGAGTTCACTAATTCAATCAGGGGCAGGTCTTGGGCAGAGGGAGTTAGGCTGTTTCTTAATAGGTTATAGGTTATTCCTCACATACTGCCCACATAAGCACTTCATTAGCCTTCTGCTTACAATTCACTCAGCTTTTCAGCCTCATTATTATCCAGGTTTATTAAAATCCAATGGCTACCTATCTGTTTCTGTTATTGAGGAGATACCCAGTAATGCACTGGGATCCTCCTGAGGGCAAACACCAACTAGTGCATATGAGCACTTAAAGAGGCATAGTTATGGCTATGTATAATGTACATTCTCCTTATCTACATTAGCAACTGGTCCCAGTATGACTAGGATAGTGTGACCTTGGCAAAGCTCAACCACATATCCATTTGCCCTCAATAGTAGCCTTTCTTCAAATGATAAATGATTATTATTTTTTTGGCAGAGTAGTGGACGCAGAAGGGAAAATTGGATTTTATTTGGTCAGATTCTTCCGCCCTTTAACTTCTTTTTTCCAGCCTTTTTCCAGACACTGGCATTTGATCCTTCGACCCATGCTTAGACTCCGAGTTAAATCACTGACCAGAGGATAGAGGTGGTTTGTCTGGAGCTGCAGTGCATTCTAGGGCACAGACAACCAGCTCAGGGAGATGAGGGGCTTAGGAGGTGTTAAAGGTTATTGAATGCTGGAGAATTCTCCTGGCGGCGCAAGCATTGTTTACAGCTATCTATTTTTTTGACTCTTTGCCCTTGGGCTGTGGCCCATAAACAGAGCTGCTATCCTCGACATCCCAGCAAGTGGAAAGTGCAGAGCATAATTGTGAGTCCCCCTTGGATGTCCCAAAAGTGAAAGATGTGTCTGGTAAGTGAGAGAGGTCAAACACGAGCATGGATATTTATTACATGCACTGCAACCAGATGGAGGAGGCCCATCCATCAAGGAGAGCTGTCATGCTGGTCACAAACGTTTCCCATAAAGACACCCCACCAACGCCGCCGCCCCCTCACTGCCTCCTGCTTTTGCTCGGTGAAAGCAGGAGGTCCATCTGCATTGGAGGGAACTAAGAAGAGAGAGTGCAAAAGTGTGAGGAGACTTGTTTTACAATATATACAACTTTAAACAGTTTAGGAATAAATGGGTTTCTGCTAAAACCTTGAAACTGTTAATATCTTACCTGCATGTAGGTAACTCTCTTGTCTTAATTTAGTCTAAATTCAGATGAATTTGTCCTGGAGACTAACACTAAAAACTATATTAAGATGAGGCAAGACCAAAACAGACTTCTACAGTTTAAAAACCCCCAACTTAAAACAGCTTCATCACTGCGTGGAAATATTCTGGATGCTACAGTGCTGTTTGGATTGTAATTTGGATGCAACTTCAATGATTGAAACTGAATGAATGTAATTTTTCTATTTTCAGTTTTTGCCCATGACTCTAAAGGTCACAAAGACCATTATAAGCAATATCACAATCTATTCTATTTGTAGAGAACAAACTGCTGCTCTCAGGGATTACAGCCTGAACTAACATTATCAGACCAAACTTACATTCAACTATGAGAGGTTGCACATTTTTCATTCGGAAACATTTGATGATTGATTTTCCAGGTTCATGTTTTATTGCACAGATATAATTGTTGTTACCATCAGCAAATAAAAGTCTTATTTAGGTTATTGTCAGATGTATTTATATATATAAAAACAGAGGTTTTCCAAGTCCCAGTTGACAGAAGGTATAATTATGTGGCTCATGGAAAAAATCAAAAGCCCACCCCTACTTTAATCCATCGGTTTGTTTATATTGGCCAGCAGTTCAAATACAGATGCCAATATGTATTTACACATGTAGGAAAGTTAAGCTAAAAATAATGGTCATTCAAATACACTCCAGCAATATTTTTACTTTTTGGGATAGATTTATTTTTGAATCTGGCAGGAACTCTGACTGAAAACACTTTAAATGATCCGTTCTCAGCTTGTGTTTTAGACAGGACAACCATTGGTGGTGCACATTGTCCTACCTCCATTGGAAATAATCATCGAAATGAAAAATAATGATGGCTTAAAAGTTCATTGAATAACAATCACTTAAACTGCTAAGACATTTTTGAGACTAGAATTATTTTAAGGTTTGTAGAAGTCCACTTTGGTCTTGTTCTCTCTCAAACTAGAAGTTAGCTTTAGCCCTAGGCAGCAAATAATATAGACTTAAATGAAGTGGTCACAAGAGTTATGTACTGTTAATTTAACATTAGCACATGACTTCCCATGTTTGAGAGCCTCTCCAAACTTCTGTTGGCTATTTGTCTCCCAAGTACTTATATACTTATACTTATACTTATATTTGGCGTGAAGTTCTTTTTTTTAATATCAACAATAGCTGATGATGTAGAAAGTGAAAGAAGACCAGGATAAGAAGGCATATAAAGCAGCAGTGCTGGAAGATACTTGAACAGTAAGAGAGAGGGGGGAATAGAAGGGCGTTTCTGACTCTTGCTCTCTCCGTCATCAGGCCCTCATAGGGCCGTAGGTGACAATGAAAAGAGTTCACAATACAGCCACAGCAGAAACTCATTCTGGCCCTCATCCATCATGCTCAGCCTGCTAGCCGTTCCACTGACCTAATCTGTGATGCCTCGCTGCCCGCATCCCTTTCCTTTAAGGCAGGCTTCATTACTGTAAGAGAGAACAGGAGATAGAGGCCAGGGGCCAAGGGCCTGGGGAAAAGAGCTGCGGTAGTCAGATACACACAGAGACTTAAGGTACATTTAACAGAGAGACAGCCACCTGTCACAATCATCTATTTCTGACAGCAAATGACTGCAGGAGACATTCTCTCTGAAGATGGAGCCTTTTGGAGAAAACAATACAAATATAGCGGACAAACCATGTGGAACCGCTGATCCATTAAGTCTGATTACTTTGAAACAACAATATTGCTGTCATGAAAATGTCCATCTAGCAATCTAGGAGCCTTCTTTCCATCAATCACTCAACGGATTAGACAGCTTGTTACTGTCACAAACAATTTCCAACAATTTTGCCTGACAGAGTTTGAGTCACATCTGCCCATCTTAAGGAGGAGTTTGCAGGGATAATAGTTTTCCTTACTTGATGTTAAAACTCATAGCTGTTCTATAATAAAACCTTCTTTTTGTTTATCATCCTTCTATAATGGGCTATGTTTACAGTTCTGAATGTTGATTGGTGCTCCACCAAAGGGGAATTCAGCAGAGATAGTTTACCCAGTTCACCCAGCACCAGCTAACATGAAGCCTTAACCCCTTAACTCCTGCTCAGGGTCTGTGGCCACACTCTTTATTAGCTTTGTCTTCTCTCTCTAACTGGTCCCCAGACCCTGCTATCCGCTGCCTAATGGAGCCTGCCTCGGCAGTGAGGGACAGATTCAATCAGACCTTCGCTAAACATCTTCAAATAACATTGTTTCAACTCTCTGAGAAAGTGAACACTGAAATCAAATAAACTGTTCAGCTACCGCTGCTTAGCCAACAGCAGACATGGGAAAAACAAGACTTCTGTTGAATTGATGCTGCTGTTGTTTTCTTTTCTTCTCCCACACAATCAGACATCAAATACATCAATTTCCTGATCAACAAAATAAATGTATTATCATAAAATATGTTGCATACATAAACTTAAAATTCAGATACTTATGTTTTGTTTTAGTGTTGTAACAAACCCAAACCAGGAAAGTCTGTGAGAGTTTTGAAAATGAACAACTGAACATGTGTTTGTCTTGAAAATGCAGAGGCAACATAGAAACCTAATTAATGGATGCTGATCATAATTTTAGCCAATTCCAGTTTCTCTTAGTAAGCTTGTTCCAGTATTCACAAGTGTTAGAAAACATTATGCCATATGAAAGTAATGCTCCCACATTGTCTTACCAAGCATTAAACACCACAGGGTACACAATTTGATTATTACAAAAGATGTCCTTCTGCACATGCATTAGACATGTAAAAAAGTTCTGACACATGAAAGCAGTAGTTCTAATAAGTCATGTATATCACACATTCGCCCCACTGCTATTGAAACAAAGCCAATGTGACACATATACCACTGCAAAGACCAAGAATAACCACTTAATGTTATGCTACCCAATTCAGAGGGTTCACTCACCTCAGAATGCTTAAAACTGAAATTGAAATTTAAAGCATCCTTTACTGTGAAACTAAATTAGCTAATAACTATCTGACTACTAGGGGGCACACACATAGCATTTAAATGTAATTGTTTAGGCAGTCAGTTAAGTTGTTAATATAAAAATTATTTGTTAATAATGAAACATCAGAACACTGAATTCACTGATCCAGATAAACTTTTAAAAATACGAACACCTCCAAAGCAGCACACAAACATTGAATACATGATGTGATATGAAGTTCCACAAAATTATCTTAATTTCCTCACATTTAGTGCCACGTAACATGGTTTTTCAGAACAGCAGCATACATGTCAGGATAGGAAACAGCGTGACAGCAGTTTAAAGAACAACAATTAACAACATCCAGTACATTTAATTCTAGCCTTCCTCCTATAAGCTGTCATTACTTATTTATACAAAGAGAAGAGGCAACTTTGGATCCGATTTATGAGAGAGCAGTCCCAGTGAAACAAGGTTTTTTTCTAGTGTAAAACAAAGACAAAATAGACAGGGGTTGAAACCCCAAAAGAACAAAAAACAGCTGAAGTTGCTTCATTGCATTCTTCACTAATGCAACTAAACAACAAAAGTGTTCATGAAGTAAAAGCCTGTGGTTAATCCTCATTATACTTCAAAAAGTTACAAATCTTTAAAAGTACAAAACATTCAAGGAGCAAAATGACCACCGCCTGGCAGCGTCTCAATGTGTGTTGCAGCAGACTGAAAAGTTATTTTTTATACATCTTTAAAGATCTCATTGATACTAAAACTAACTTATTTTAAATCTTCCTCTAGCAGTAGTAACCTCCACACCAAGCAGTGTTGAATAACCTGGTAGCGCTTGGGATGATTCAGTGTTGGCAGGTGAATTCAAAAGTAGTGTTAAAAGTGTTGAATGCTCCTGCCAACAGTAAATCATCCCAAGATACCAGGTCATTTAATGCAGCTTGGTGTGGAAGTTTCTACTGCTAGAAGATTGAAAGTATGCTCATTTGGGTTTCAGACAGAGGAAAAACAGAACAAATTGTACTTGATTTATCTATCCATATTTTGTTATTGAAATTATGACTGAATATTTTCTAACTATACCCCTTTTAAAATAATACATATTTCCAAAGTCCTGCCTACATTAAAAATGTATCAGTAGAGTGCTGCAAGCATTCTTTGACAAGAAACCTTGTGTTTCAGAGAATTTGGTGTTTCACAAGACATGAATTCAACAAACTTCTAAAAAAAGTTATCTCAAAGCCCTCCCATATATGATTTGATAATCATCTTACCATCAAATTGCTATTGCATCATGCATTTTAGCCATGTTGGGGGACGAGAGATTAAAAGAGACAGCTAATTGACAGCCAAGGCCGCCCAGGAAAAACCAACAAGACAGATCAAACTAATGGAAAATGTTTACAAGTCTTGCATCAGCATAGATAACATCTATGAAAGGGATATTTTTAAAGCTCCCATAAATAAACCAACTGAAACACATACAGTTGTGTATGTATGCATGTTTCTGTTTTAAAACCAATCCAATCAAAGTTACAGTGTGCTGTAAGAGAATGTAACTATTAATAGTGGCTATAAAAAGTAGAACTGTGTCAATTTCAAGATATCTGAAGATCTTCAATATGAAATTAGCTTATATTCATGTGAGTTTGCATTGGTATCTATGTTCTCTTTGTGAATATTTGATATTAATATGTGAAAAACTATATTGGTATCATATTGGAAGCCATCTACAGTCTCTCTGAAGCACACATGGCAGAAAGTCGAGTCAAAAAGAGCATTTTAATTCAGTGAGAAAGGGAGCATTTCCTGTCTCAGGAAGATGCTTTTATAGAAAGCAGTTAAGGTGCAGAAGAGTCCTCAAGTGATTTTTTTGACAGTATAACTGGTTCTCTTGACACATAAATGACTATGCTGACAACTTAACTGCACTGCCAATCAATATTTCCTATTACTCTCATTGTAAGACACAAAATAAAAATATAATACTGAGGTCAACCCAGGAGTGACAGGATATTATGGGCCTATCAGCGCTGCTTATTAATGCAAAAAGACCATTTAAGACAGATAGACTGATACCAATCCTTGCCTATAATAGATCAGAAATTCTTAAACATTTGTAAGATACACAAAGAAGATAGGTTAAACAGAGCAAAAAGTGCAAATGTTTAATTTTGAATGGCAACATATATAATTTAGCAAAAATACAGACTGCAAATTTTGTTTTTCTTGTCAATAAACTTGGAAATGATTTGCAAAAAAACAAAATAATTAAATAGCAGTAGGAACAACAGCATCCAAACCAAGCTGTCCAACTCCACCCACAGCATTATAGCCCAGCAGCTTGTACATCAACGTGAGAAGGAGAAGACAATTAACCAGGGGTTTAACCTGCCAGTCATCTCCTGTCAACCTATCACACTTGCACTCTCAGGTCCGCCTCCTGCTTAACTCCCTCTGTGATACGCTGCTGGCAGTTTGGATAGCTTGACTGACAGCAGTCCTGATCCTGGTGCTGGGAGGCACCTATGTGGACATCTTAGACATGAGAGAGGGAGATTGGGGTGGACATGTGAGGATGAAGTGGAAAGGGCCTAAAGGATAGAGGAGGAGCTAGAAATTTTCTTCAGTGTCCTAATTAGATCTGCAAAGGGGCATAAAGTCTTCTCCACTGTCATGACAAGACTGAGAAGCAATATAGAAAACTGACATCTCCAACAGTTTTATTCATTCAAAAAATATTTTTCTTTCTCAACAGTATGTGTGCAGGTAAGCCTATAAAAATGCCCTAAATAAAAACAAAGTCTGCATAATAAAGTAAACACCATCTTCGCCTCTCTGCTCCTCTCAATTTTGCTTACAAAACACAATTTCCCCCCGACTATTAGGCAGAATAAAATGTAAAAAAATAAATAAAAACAAAACAATATATTGTATCCCTTTGCAAATGTCAAGTTTTATTCTCGCTTCACAATTGAGTGCATTTCGTCGGGGAAATGAACGGAACCCGCTTTGGCTGTGTGTCCCATTACTTTGCTCTTTGCTTCCAACACTTCGGATTCCATAGCGTTCTGTTAACCATCAGCAATTATCTCCCTGTCAGAGCTAAAGGTAACAAATTTCCCCCCATCCAGCCAGTCGCTATCAACCTCCGGACACCAGCATCAACTGACAGCAGCTAAATCACACCAACCAGCCAAGACTCCTGACAGACAAATGCACTACCTTGGAAAACCTAGGCCCATCACTCTAAGAGGGGAGGGGTAGGTGAAAGGAGGGGCAGGTAGAAAAGCTAGCCTCTCCCCACTGACCTTATACAACCCACTCCACTCCACACCACCCCACTGTAAAAGATGGACTGCCCTGTATTCTGTAAGCGCAGGGCCCTGTTCCCAAATAACAGAATTATTAATGGAAAGCTCTATAGTTCTGGTTTATCTTGTGCGTACCATCTCATTGGTTCCCACTTTTTCCCTTTTTTACAAATGGACTCAGAGAGCCGGGGCTATGAGTAATCCAAAACTGCACCCAGCAACCACAAAGGAACACAAAGGCTCCAACAAAAACAACCTCATAATTCAGCTAGAGGTAAACTGTATAATACTAGTTTTCTTAAAGGAGGACAAATAAATATCGTTGTAATGTGTCAATGATATATATTTATAATAGCATTATTTATTTATTATTTTAGGGAGAGCAAGGCTGACTTTTTTTAATTAAAGAAGATGTTGAACCTAATATCCAGTCAATCTGCTTAATTCTCTTCAAGGAGTGCCGGTGAACAGGGTTGTCTGGAGCCTACCCCACCAGTCATTGTCTGCAACAAGTCTGAATTGTTTAGTGTGATGTTAGCTGGAAAGGGCTAAAATTGGATAAATTTACCACACAACTCTGATCTGTGCATCTCTGACAGTTACCATTGTCCACTTTACTCTATGCATATTAAGCAACATCCAGTGAAAAGCCCTTAGTAATGATCTAGGTGTCTGCGAAAACTGTTGTTTTCTCTCATTTATTGGAAATTGTTGATAATTTGTTATTAATATGCTATATATAACTCAACAAATGTAAAAGTTCATTAAACAAAACAAACAGGATATAATCTGTAAACAGGTTGACAAATGATTTGAGCACAGATGTGGATGATCTTCGGTATGAGCATGAAATACAAACAGAGTGATATTAATGTAACAGACAGACAGGTGAGGTTAGAGCAAGCGACAAAATGATTCTCCTTTAGAATGACATGACCTTTCTTGTGAGTCAAACATATTCACTATAAAAGCTGCTGACAATGTCTGCTTATGCGAACTTGGCTATCTTTTTTTTTAAACTTATTTTTTCTATTTTTGAATTCAGCACTTTGAATTAAAATGGATCCTCTAGTTATGCTACTGTGCAAACAAGGGGAAATAACATCGGCGAGTGCAAATCAAGTTTTCTTTGCGTTACATCAAGTGGCTCACAGCTTCAACAGCTCTTCCCATCAGATCGCATTAGCATACTCATGCAGGTAGATTTCAGTGTGTGACACCCTTTATCAGCAGGGGTGACGGAAGAGGAAAGCTGTACCTGACAGTGACCTGTCAAGCCAGATAGGATGTGTTTAACGATAAGCTGTCTGCCTGCATTGCATACACACTCATGCACAAATAGACTAGTTTTTCCACCCAGCTTAAAAGAACCTCCATGACATACAAAAAGTTACATGTTAAAACCTAAGCAAATGTGAACTGATTCCAGCTATTACAGTTATCGTTACCACATGAGTGGAAACTAATTCAGAGGTATTGATTTTTAACTTGTTAATTATTACATTTTGTTGTTACATTAACACAAGAACGAAGTCACTCTACATGTTCACAAGAAAAAAAAATTACATTTGCTTTCATTACTTTTCATTCTTATGTCTTTTAATGGTTGATTTAGACAGAATCCATTATTGCTACATTTAGAGCTATGAAAACTCAGTTGTATTTCACCCTCAGGGTTTGCTCTATTGATCTCCCTGATAATACTCAACCTGTGACAAATGGCTTTCTTGAAAGTTGTAGTTTGCATCTGAAAGAAAATGTTTTTTTCAAACAATCCCACTAACAAATGAGGTAAACCTTTCGATGTATTAAGTTGCAAAATCAGCATGGATTTCTCCTTCGGAGGGAGGGAAAAAGTGGATCTGAATATGTGCAGTATAGAAAAATAGTTCTAGTCATAAAATGTGGTATTTTGTTCTCTGCTAAAAAAAATATAGACACAGAAGATAATCAGTAAAAAACAAACAATAATTGTTACTTATGTTGCCAGTCATAAACATGTAATCATGTAGACCAGTGCAGCTGAACCATCACAGCTAAGTTTTTGGCATCCAAACATACATATGATTGGATTATATCACATGGATTTGAGATGATGTAATTTACTATAAATGCATGATTCGGAGAGGCATCCATCAATATTTTCTGTTTTGTTTACAAAGAATGGGCTGACAGAGTCTGTCATTAGGCTGTGGGCTAAGCTTCATGCTGGTTTGGTATAAGTTGCAGAGACCCAGCAGACTTGCAATTAGAAATAACAATTTTACTTTCTGCTTACAAACAGGTCTCTACCTTTATAAATGTTCTTTGATCAGATTGCACTATGGCTGCCATGACTAGTTGTTAAAATCCATAAAGTCAAACATAATAACTGCTCAATGTCAATATTTTAGTAGATTCATGAGTTTTATGAATTTACTATAATGTTTGTCTGTATTTCATCAATGAGCTTTTCTCCCTACCACTGATTATGGGAAAAGCATCTGCCTGTATTTAGGGGTACTTGTTTGTATGTGTATTGCATACACCAGTTGACTTCAACCCCAGTCCCTGAATTTGCCCATGCCGTTTTCTTAAAATTTGATTTTAAGGCCTTGCTAAGCTGTCATACCTACATGTAGAGGAACAGTTTATTTGTTTGGATATAGAGAGCAAAATAGTGCTCATGTTGAGCTTTTCAAATACAATTCAAAATACCTTTTTAAAATAAGAGCTTTGACCATAAATAGATAACCCCAAAAGTAGGCCTCAACTTCCCAATCAGTAAACTAGAGATGAAATTGCAACTATGTTGGACTTTTAAAATTAGGCTAAAGTTACCTTTTAAAAACTAAGGTTACTCTCTTTTACAGTACAACTATGTTACTTGTAACTTTGCAATGATCTCACAAGGCAAAAGGTGTATGTTAATCCAAAAACAACAAAGAAAACAATGCTGTATTGTTTCTGTTTCTGTATTGAAACAGCAGGTACCCTAAACCTCTGCGATAAACCGTGTTCCTTTGAGGAATATTCGAAAATATATAATTTATTTTAAAAGTGAGATGCATAAATACATTTTTGTACATTGTTTATGTTAAATAAAAATGGCTATCAGAATTAATGGAAAAACATTTTTATTTGTAGCAATAAATGCAAAAAAGAACAAATATATTAAGGTGGCAATAGCAGTTTGGGAAGTGACAGAAGCTGTGATACAAACACAAACTGTATAACGTGAACATGTCACTAAAATGAATCAGCAGAGGAAATGCAAAGCCAAAGGAATTCATACAGCTGATGTGGAAATGTCTCTGAATAATGCAAAAATAAATCCATCGCAGCTCATTGAGTTACCTACAGGGACTTTTAAACCACAAACTCAAAGTCGCAAACAACCAACAAACAACTCTGTGTATACAAGTGCAGCTGGTGAGAAAATGACAATATCACCACAAAACAAGCTTAGCAGTTTAACAACAGGGGCCAAATCTAAAGGTAAAGACAGGGACGCAATTGTGCTTCCAGGGTGCACTGGTTTGACTATAGTAATTGGAGGTCGACACACACACACACACACGCATGCACACGCACACTCACACGCTCTCACACACAGCAGGCCCCTGGGCAGGATCAATATTTGTTGGTATTGCACCTTGTTCCAACAATGTAAGATTTACGGCAGGCGTGGGGGATTTACACTTTGTCTTCGAAGCAACTCATCAGTGCAACCCAATTACTTACCACAGACAGACAGCATTAACATGGGCCCCGCTGCTGCTTTATGGCCCCTCAGCCCATCTCATTCCAGCCTCTTCAGGCACTGCCACTATAACGGATACTACACTTAAAATGTGCTTACAATGAATTCTTAGTCTTTCATTATTCCCACCTTGATTTACTTCATATCATTTCGCAGCTATAGACAAAGATAACACATTGTAAATTATTGGCACCCTGCCCTGCTTGTTTCCACACTGGGGAGGCAAAGCAGGGGTGGAGTGAGGGGAAACAGGGGGGTGCGCGTGTAGCAGGACGGGGGTTCGGATGTCAGTGTAGAGATCAATCTACAACTCTTACCTGCTTCCCAACAAAAAATAAAAGAAAGAAACAGGTATGAATGCCCTCAAGGGTGAAATCCGCATGTTTTTATTGTGTATAAAAATTATATTCGGAACACATGAGTGACAGTCACATGCTAACTGCAATCAGTTTTAAACTATTGTTTATGTGACAAGTGTCACCATGAGCCCTAAGGCCACTACAGGAGACTTGTAAGGCAGTAAATGTCCATAACCACTGGTTCCAGCTTCTCCCTTAAGCAAGCACACAGGCAGAGTCGCGGGAGCCCAATTTATCCCAAAAGCATATTAGAGCCCGTCAATCACAATGGACTGAATTGAAAACTGCTGCATCATACATTTTCACAATAAGCTACATTTACAACAAATTCAGGATTTCTTCTCATTATATTTTTTATAAACCTCTTACTCAGTAGGTTCCCACTCTTTAACAGCAAATATAGCCCTTAGCTTCAGGCCAGTGGCTGAGCAAGAATAGATACAGCACATTGTAACAACCTGTATTCTTACACCACCACAAAATGAGTTTCAGTTACAGCCAAACATTTTCATAATGCTCTGATATCAAAGAAATGTATGCACCGTGTAAGCATAATTAAATCACATTACCATGCATCTGTTCCCCTATAGCTCACATCTGTGTTTGGTGTCATTGATAAAACCACTTAGGTGGGGCGTAGAAAACCCCCCTTTTCCCTCCCCATAATTTCCTCAACCCTCCATCCTATTTCAGTGGTTGATAACTAAGAACATTAGTTTTATGCCACTTGCCAAGCACAAATGAAAAGAGAGCTAACTTTAATGACACCGCAATTAATCGGCCCAATAGACAGACTGCTAAAAGACGAGATATTGACTTCATTAAGGATAATGTATTATGTCATTAAGTCACCAGGGTCACCTTGTGTATCATACAAGCTGCCTAATATATTGGCATTCTCAGTGAATAAGATAAATTCAGATATGAGAGATAAAGTTGATTAGAAAATGGTTCATCAAGGGAGGCGGGATGCGCGCAAGTCTCTTTGCTGTTGGGGAGTCTCCAGCCGGAAAGAAGCGGGATAATACGCTACAAATCATAGTGTATCTGGTAGCCAGATTGATTGGCTGCGGCAATTTAATCATTATTGTTTGGCTCCAATCTACAAAGAAGAACACACCAGGCATGAATGACTTTATAGGAGCATGACAGCAGCCTCATTTATTTTCCAGTGTTGCCATTCTACCACTAAAAGATTGATGGCAACATCTAGATATAGTCTGTTCAGTGTATTAAAATCATTGCTCATATTACCAAACATTATCTTTGCAAGCATTAAAAAAAAACAAGTAAGGTCTCTTAAAACCTAAGTTAAACTTAAAAATAAATTATTTAGGAATTAAAACGGCATCTTTATGAAACTCGATGTCCACAGAGAGGGAAGTATTGTACGTTTTTTCCCAGAACATGTACCTCAAGACAACCAAGAAATCCACAGCTTTATCCAGTGACCTTGCTGCGTTCTTTCCTTTCCTTTCTGTTTTTTTTTTTTTATGGGGGGGGGGGGTATCACTATTGGCAGTTTCTCATCTACTGGAGGCTTTGCTCATTTGTCATGATTATTGCTGGCTACCGGCCTGTCATTGGCTCCAAGAGATCAATGGCTCTGGACTCTACCTCTGTAGTATGGGCAGACCAAACAGTCTTTTCCTCTCTAAAGGAGGCTCTTGCGGTATCCATCCATCGGTTCTGTCCGTTCAATCCCCCTTCTAACCATGTCTGGGTAGTTGGAGTTACTTCATCACTTTGGCACTCTATATATCTTTTTTTCCAATCAGTGGTGACATGACTACACAGTGCTGTGAAAAAATTAGGCCACCCCATTAAATATACAGTTCTTTCTCAAGAAAAAATATGTCTAGTTTTTTGCACATTAAACAAAGTGATTTAAATTAAAAAAAAATGTTTTATAGATGATAAAAAAAGTTAGGAGACCCTACCTTTGGGTGAAATAACTTCAGTGAAACATGAATACAGTAGCTTGCCCCAATCCTCACAATCAGCCAATTTTGAGTCACCCCGCAGCATACAATGAGATCAACATCTGGGCTTTGACCTAGCCCAGGACTTTCCACTTGGTCCTTGGTGGATTTCCCAGTCGAAAGATAGATCCTTGTAACGTTGCAGTGACATGGTCTGTTTCAGTTTAAACAGATGGTTCCTCAAGGACCCTATGTCTCACAGTAGAAATGATAGCCGATTCTATGATGGTGAGCAGGGTCAGGTCCGGCTGCAGCATTGGCTATGCCTTCCTATAAATTAATTTCAGAAACTGAAAAAGAATTTCAGTTGCTGACCAAATTGTTTATATATATATTATATACTATATATTAGAGGTGTGTCCATACACCAGTTTGTAATCAAAGTTCTTGGTACACGGCACTCAGTCAGGAACAAACAGTTTCCACAGGGAAGAATAACTGCGTTGCACAGCAGCAGCAACAGATGCGCCTTTGAAAACAAACAGCGCAGGCCAGCCTTCTGCTTGCAGATGTTATGACCAGCAACTCTTTTAATTGAGAGCAGGAGCTAGAATGCCCGCTATCATCGTGAAAGCCCCCCGTTTGGGAACACCTTGGCTTCCCAGTGTTACAGAACAACACGTTGTCATGGCAACTGGTTATCCACTTCCGGTAGTGTCCTGCCATCAGGAGTCAGTTTGTTCTCAACCAGTGGCGTCGTCAGCCGATTTTGCCGGGGCTTCAGCCCCGAATGTTTTCGGTCTGGCCCCGGATGTTTTGACTGTTGTTTCACTCACCAGCCGCATGCTCACTGCTCTCTCAATCACTCAGAACAGGCCGGGTGTGCTCTACTCTGATCACAGCTACTGCTGATCAGAGTATGTCCACTGTCCAATCATAAACCTTTTTCGGTTCATTTCATCCACTCACAAACGAAGTTGTTTTGTAGTTAATGTTAATAAAAAATTTTTTTTAAAACTGCATGTATATAAGACCGATCTTTCAAACGGAATTAAGGCAGAAGCTTCTGTACTATGCTGCATGTCGCACACCTGTGGTGCATTCAAGGAACGTTGGAAAAGTATGGTGAGTTCAAAAATATAGGACATTTAAAACTTATGACAAAAAAAAACTGAAAATAATACCATAAGCAATAAACTTCTGTTTAATGACTGTTGGCAAGAAACATTTAATGCATGCTAAATATGCCCTACTTATTTTTACAAAGTACTAAAAAACAAACAACAATATTATCTCTATTAATTTCATATTCTTGAGATATCTCAGTTAATGTTTTGTTTTTCAGAACTTTAAATATTGTTTAAAAGGTCTTTGATGTCCAGTTGCAATTTGATATCTTTTTTGTACCAGTTTTCCCAACAGTTTAGTTCAGGTAAAATAATCTAACATATTCCACAGTCTCTTCTTGAAGACAAAAGTCACATTTCACTGTAACATGTTTCCCCTGTTTAAATAATGTACTGTTTAACCCTGTATGACCAAATCCTAATCTAAATATAATTATTTCCTCATCTCTGTTTCATTCGTCATCATGTGATGACATCATCATTATGCAAATTAGTGTATGACGTCATCTGGCGACGTCTAGCGACTTTCTGGGGCAACTTCAGCTACTTTCTGTCGGAGACAGTTGGCAACACTGACCACAAACCATGCGCAGAAAACAGAGCGCCAAACCAGACAAAAAGTTAGAAACACTAACAGAAATCGATGAATCATTTAAAAAATCAGAAGAAACTATTGCAACTCTTCACATTTTTGAGAGTGGCAAAAGGTAAGAAATTATCTTTATTAAATGTAATGACTCACAAAAGCGAACACTGGCTTATGGGTAATTTTCTTTAGCTTTCCTGCTGCTAGCTAACTAGCTATTCATTTATAGTAAGTCTGGACTAAGGAAATTTCTGAAAAAAAATTACTAATTTAAAAGCAATTAAATGACCTTTAAAATACAGTTTTTTCTGATGATGTTTTTAAAATCATTTTATAGCTCTGATCATTTGCTTCTGCAGAACTCCACAGTAATCCACTTTTGAGAAGTGTTGCTTTAGCCAGAAGGGCTGAATGCTTCTACTGCTGTCATTGAACATGTTGATTTTTTTTTTTTTTTTTTTTACATTTTTGCATTACTATATGTGCGATTTGACTACGTTTGCATTGCTCAAACCAAGAAAATACACATTAATGACCCCACCTTCTTGTAAATGACTGGGCAGTTCTGGGAGGTTTCTGGTTTTTGGTTGAATTTATATGGTTCATTTAGGCTTTATAGTTTCTACCATTTTAGTTTCCTTGTAGTCTAGTTTAATTGCGTATTCTTGTTTTCCTCTTCCTGAATATTTGTATTTGATTTTTTGACCAAGATCTAGTCTTTTTATTTCAATTTAGGTCTTGCCATGTTATGATTAGTCCGCTGTATTATTGCTCAAAAGGTCTTGCCATAGCGGTTTACTCTATTTTACTGTGCATCACTCTGTTCTCTGTTGTCATAGTCTGTTTCTATGTCTCTTGTTTCAACCAGTTTCTCCGTTTCCTGATATAAGTTAGGTTTAATTAAAAATCCTCACTCATGCCTCTCATCACAGTCTGTCTGCATTTTGGCTCTGCACCACAAAAGATGACAAAGACAAAGAGACAGATCGACTGGTGGATGGATACATGTACATAGATTTACGGACCCAAACAGATTAACCAAGACAGTATCAGTGATGGCAAACACCAAGTCCTGAGACGGCAATTGGTGAATAGTAAATGAATATAATAGTATTCACAAGGTGTTTGTTTGGAATCAAATGCTATATATTAAACTGAACATTAGATATACAGTTATTCACCATTGTACATTAGATGACACATAATACCATTTTGACATGCATATATTGGAAAATAAAGTTTGATCTAGGCACATTACTATGTATGCTATTGTCTATAATCTATTGTTATAGATTATATTATTTATATTTTTACAAAAAGAAATCTGTTCTGGGCTAAGCCCAGGTACTTCTTAACGGCTGGAGACGCCCCTGTTCTCTACTTTTGGATTATGTTAAATTTTCTTTAAAAAATGTAATGATGGTGTTTTTGGAGGCTGTACAATAACCAGGCTGTCAGGACATCAAGTCCACAGGTTTAAAAAACACACACAAAAAAACAACAACAACACTTTCTTCTGTGCCTGGATCCATTTTGTGCACCTAAAAATAGACTGGACTTCACTTCTGCCTCGGCTACGAAAAACGCTAGTGGAGCTCATGTCAGACCAGAGGATTACCATCTCAACGATGTGATGGAACATAACATGGGATACCGAAGCAAAGATCAGTAGCATACAGCTTCACCGGACAGCTGTCAGCGGCTGCTTCTGGACCTGTAGGAGGCGGGAGACACGATCACAGATCCATCAGAGGCTCAGCTCTACACAGACGGGATCTGTGTATTGTTAAGTCTTGTTGTCTAACATGTGCTAATTACCAACTTTGTTGAAAGAATGATATCAAAGATTACAAGCACTGTGATATGTGGGTTGTTAAAGAAACAGTAAGGGTGCATTCACACCAGCCCTGTTTGGTCCGCTTGAATCGAACTTTAGTTCGTTTGCCCAGAAAGTCCGGTTAATTTGGGGAAGTGTGAATGAGCAATCAAACTCTGATTCGGACCAAACAAGCAAACTCTAGTCCTTCTAAAAACGTAGGTCTCAGTTCAATTGAAACGAACTCTGCTGCGATTCGATTGCATATGTGAATGGCAACCGGACCAAAACCGCACCAAAGGCAGGAAGCAGACTATTGTGCAGGGCTTTCTGGGTAAATAAAATCTAAACAACCGTGCAAAGCCTACTGGATACTGATAGATGCTGGATCTTGTACATAACTTTCTCGATGTCTGTGTAAGGAGGACATCAGTGCTATGAAGTTGTACGCGCCCCTTTTCATTGCACGCCGCCTCATAAGAAGCCGTCTCAGCCGCCTCGTGTAAAAAAACAGCATTCTACATGATCCTCTGCCTCTTCTCTGCTCATTCTGAGCCCATTGGTGCAGTGTTTTAGCATGGCTTTTTGCCAAACACAACAGAGCAATCCTAAAGCCACTACAATATGCTGCTACTCCATGTTTGTTTACATTTCACTGTATGGGAAGTGTCCCTCGCCGCACCAAGAAGTGCAGCACCACCACAGGCGGGGAGGTAAACATGTTGCTCAGAAACTTTGGTTCGTTTGACAGAAAGAGCTGTGTGATTGCGAAATGTAGCACCTAAAAGCAGCAACAATGTTGCAATTTTGGTCCCCAATCGAACCGAGTCTACTGGACTATCAGGTGTGAATGTACCCTAAGGATTGCTTGCAGCACCCAGGCTAACAACCTTAGCTTCATTTAGCAATGTTTTGGTCATTAATTCTCCCCCTGGTCTCTCTCTAATCTCTGGGGCGTGCTGGCTCATAGCTGTATGGCTGTGCTTCATCATAGGAGTAGTTGTAAACGTTTAAAGTTTATTCTGTGTCAAAGTCAGCAATAAAATCCATAGTCTTTTAGTCACCTTTTTTTAACCGTAAGTGAAGGTTTGTAATAAATAAAAACGAATCACGTTAAGAGACCTGAATGACAACAGTAGCCTAAATACTGAGGAAAAAAGAAAAGACTAATGTTATTTATCATTGATTACCATTTTTAACCATTGGTCAAAAATCTATCTGTTAATTATGGTCTTAATTCAATTGTAAGCATATCTTGATGCTTTTCTATTTCTTTTGAAATAAAGGGTTTTATAACACTTTTTTATATTAATGGCTCAGACGTTTGTTTTAGTTTGTGTGCAAAAATTGGCCTAATACAGCAGATTCTGGTTCAGTACACCTGCTGAAGCTAAAGTTAACACGCTATTCTCCGATGGCTGCGTGTAGCAGCTGCCCAAAACACTGGAGCTGAGTCCAGCGATTGGGTGCTGAAGCCAGCAGGTCTTCCCTCCCCCGTTTGTAATTTTGAAAGCGTTTTCGCTTCTGAGGACGTGAGGTCCCGCCACGACAACTTTGCTGGTCTTAGTATTGCCTGTGTTTTATTTTGTTTGTTATTTTTACATTTAGTGTTGTTGTGCACCCTGTATCGGTTCAAAATGACAAAGTAATGACCATAGTAATAAACCTGATAGGCAATGATGAATAAAGAAGGGATTTTTTTTTCTTTATTGAACTTTTCATCTAGGCTGTTTTTTTTCTATCGCTCCCCACGTCTATCGATCAATTATATCTATATCTATATATATATATATGTATGTATAACCACACATACTGTGACTAAAACCAGAATACATACCAATACATGATTTTTGTACCCTTACACCCCTTTTATTTATTTGGTTTGTTTGTTTAATCCTACTTTTGTCATGTTTTAAGGTTATAAGGAGGACCCAAATCCAGCGAAGTAAAAAATAAAATGATTTAATGAAAACAAGGACCTTACATAACTCAGGAGGATCAAAAGGCAGCAAACGGGGAAACAGGAACCAGACGGGCAACAAGGAAGGCAGGGACCAGGCGGGGAAGAAAGACGGCAGGGAAGCGAGGGACCGAACAGGAAAGGATGACAACGAACCAGCGAGTTGTGACTGAATGAGAACCGAATTTATACTGAGGAGGAGAGTGAAGAGTGGAGCAGAGAAGGAGCAGGACTAATTAAGGGAAGCGGTTGCAGCTGACGGGGAGTGAGCAGGTGGAAGTGATTAGCAGCTGGGATGGAAGGTAGAATGGCTAGGAGACAGAAGACTCTAAAGAAACTAGAAAGGATTCTTAAGAAACTATCTAAGGGAAACGTAAGGACACACTGGAGAACAGAAGGAGGAATTAAATAAAGAGATAAAAGGAAACACAAATGGGAAGGTGGACATAGACAAAGGTGAAAAACATCTACAGAACCCAGGGAGTGCCAGAATACAAAAATATAATTACACTGAAGGAAAACTACTAACTTAAGACACAAACAGGAGGAGCAAAACAAGAGGGCACCTTGGGGTAAAAAGGGGAAGAAAACCAAGTGGAAGGAAAAACTCAAACTTGCTACACAAAAATCCAAAGACCATGACAGGACCCCCCTGTCGGATACCAGACGCCCTTAAGAGTCCAAAACAGAATAAACAACCAAAAAAAAACCCAACCCACCCAGGGTGGGAGGAGGGGGCCTCGGAAGGAGGGCGAGAGTCCAAAACAATAAACACACCCAACCAGGGTGGGTGGAGGGGGCCTCGGAAGGAGGGCGAGAGTCCAAAACAAAACAAAACAGTTGAAGGCAAAAGTCCTGAGCCCTGCGACAAAGGAGCAGGAACCCGGGAGGAGCAGGAACCCGACGAGGAACCAGGAGACGAGGAGGCCGGCGACGAGGAACCAGGAGACGAGGGGGCCGGCGACGAGGAACCAGGAGACGAGGGGGCCGGCGACGAGGAACCAGGAGACGAGGGGGCCGGCGACGAGGAACCAGGAGACGAGGGGGCCGGCGACGAGGAACCAGGAGACGAGGAGGCCGGCGACGAGGAACCAAGAGACGGCGTGGAGGCCGTCGGCGACGTGCTGACCCCGAGGCTGTGTCCCTCGGGAATCTCTCGGCGGAGTCTGGAGCCCGAGGCGTGTCCCTCTGGACACCCTCGGTGGAGTCTGGAGCCCGAGGCGTGTCCCTCTGGACACCCTCGGCGGAGTCTGGAGCCCGAGGCGTGTCTCCCTGGACACCCTCGGCGGAGTCTGGAGCCCGAGGCGTGTCTCCCTGGACACCCTCGGCGAAGTCTGGAGCCCGAGGCGTGTCTCCCGGGACACCCTCGGCGAAGTCTGGAGCCCGAGGCGTGTCTCCCGGGACACCCTCGGCGGAGTCTGGAGCCCGAGGCGTGTCTCCCGGGACACCCCCCGCGGAGTCTGGAGCCCGAGGCGTGTCTCCCGGGACACCCCCCACAGAGCCCAGACACCCCCGGCGGAAACAGGAACCCGAGACGTGTCCTCCCAGACACCCCCGGCGGAAACAGGAACCCGAGGCGTGTCCTTCCAGACACCCCCGGCGGAAACAGGAACCCGAGGCGTGTCCTCCCAGACACCCCCGGCGGAATCAGGAGCCAGAGGCGTGTTCCCCGGGAAACCCCCTGCGGAGACAGGAGCCAGGGGCGAGTCCCTCGGGACCCCCCCTGCGGAGACAGGAACCAGGGGCGTGTTAACCCGGACACCCCCTGTGGAAACAGGAGTCAGAGCTGTGTCCTCCGGAACACCCTCTGTGGAGACAGGAACCGGAAGAGTGTAGCGTCTCTTCCAAATGGTGGCGCCGTATGCCTCAAACAAGGCTTCCATCATCCCAGAGTCATCCTTGAATAACTGAGAAAATAAGGTGAACTCCTCCTCGGTGATTGTATTCAACAAAGGTGGGGAGTCTGGAGCAGGAGCGGAAGGCGGTGCTTGAGGCTGGCTGGAAGCCGGGACCGGAGACTGGTCGCGCCTGCTTTGTGCAGGAAGCGGACCCCGGAAGCACGGGTGCAGTCGGGCAGTTTCTGCGACCGGCGGCTCGCCATTTCGAGATGCCTGGGGAGGAAGTGGGTCGCCCCGGCTGGGAACAGGGAGCGGACCCCAGAAGCGCCGGTGAGGTTGGGCAGCGTCTGCGACCGACAGCTCCCAGCTCTGAGGTACCGGGACCGGAGCTTGGGCGGTCTGGAGGCTGTGGTGCAGGACCGGCGCCTGGGGAACCAGGAAGTCGCCCCTCGAGCCCCCCTGGAGTAGGATGGGAGATGCTCTGAGACGTCGACGACGGCGGCGGCCTGAGGAACGGGGAGCGGAGGAACAGCTCGTCCCAATCCCGAGAGGACCAGCACCGGGAGGACAATAGGCCAATCGGGACCCGACATAGGGTGAGTTTGAGCAAAGGCCTTGGCTAACGCTCCAGTTAATGAGTTCTTGCCATGCCTCCTCGCTGTGTGAACATTCTGCTGGGTCCATGAGGCTGGTTCGTTCTGTCATGTCCTGTCATGGTCTTTGGATTTTTGTGTAGCAAATTTGAGTTTTTCCTTCCACTTGGTTTTCTTCCCCTTTTTACCCCAAGGTGCCCTCTTGTTTTGCTCCTCCTGTTTGTGTCTTAAGTTAGTTTTCCTTCAGTGTAATTATATTTTTGTATTCTGGCACTCACTGGGTTCTGTCATGTTTTAAGGTTATAAGGAGGACCCAAATGCAGCGAAGTAAAAAATAAAATGATTTAATGAAAACAAGGACAAGGAACTTACATAACTCAGGAGGATCAAAAGGCAGCAAACGGGGAAACAGGAACCAGACGGGCAACAAGGAAGGCAGGGACCAGGCGGGGAAGAAAGACGGCAGGGAAGCGAGGGACCGAACAGGAAAGGATGACAACGAACCAGCGAGTTGTGACTGAATGAGAACCGAATTTATACTGAGGAGGAGAGTGAAGAGTGGAGCAGAGAAGGAGCAGGACTAATTAAGGGAAGCGGTTGCAGCTGACGGGGAGTGAGCAGGTGGAAGTGATTAGCAGCTGGGATGGAAGGTAGAATGGCTAGGAGACAGAAGACTCTAAAGAAACTAGAAAGGATTCTTAAGAAACTATCTAAGGGAAACGTAAGGACACACTGGAGAACAGAAGGATGAATTAAATAAAGAGATAAAAGGAAACACAAATGGGAAGGTGGATATAGACAAAGGTGAAAAACATCTACAGAACCCAGGGAGTGCCAGAATACAAAAATATAATTACACTGAAAGAAAACTACTAACTTAAGACACAAACAGGAGGAGCAAAACAAGAGGGCACCTTGGGGTAAAAAGGGGAAGAAAACCAAGTGGAAGGAAAAACTCAAACTTGCTACACAAAAATCCAAAGACCAAAAGTCCAAAGGCTGCATGATTGCAACTACAAAACAAAGAATTTGCTGTTAAGCTCCTTTGTATCTAATTTTGGCGGTATGCTTAGGGACATTGTTCATTTGGAAGACCAATTTGTCCCAAAGTGTTAACTTATTGGATGACATCTTAAGATGTTGCTCCAACATCTATGGGAGACTATAGGGCAATTAATCCAGTAAAAAAATAATGGGCTAAATTAAATATTGTTGTTTCGAAAGTAAAAACTGTCAAAGTTATGTTTGTTTGACCACACATTAAAATAAAAAAAGATCTGATTCCTGTGTGCCGCTTTGATAGTATAATACATAATTTACTCAAAGGTGGATTCGTAATAAACTTGGGTGTATGTTATCTTTATTTTTAAATAATTCTGAAAAAAATTAACCAATGCTGATCCAGTCTTCTTTGTCTTTTTATCATACCAGGGTAAAGATTTCATCTTTCAAAACACAAGCAGTTCAGGTCCTTATTATTTACCATAAGAAAATGTCCATTAACATTACTCCTTAAATTATTATAACGAGATTTTTCTTGTAACATAAATAACTAAAACTAAATTAAATTATGCATTCATGTATAAAAAAATCTGAGCTAGACATAGACAAACGTATAAGTAATTAGTTGAAAAAAAATATTACACCACCTTGTCTGGTCAAAAAAAAAATATCTGAGAAACAAATTCAAGTCTACTTTTGTTTACTATCTTCTTTGAAGACTGTAAGAACGGTCACTTGCCCCTGCTCATACATTTAAATTCTGGAGGACTTTTAGGCTACAGAAATCAGTTAAGGCTCTTTTATTCTATTTAAAATCCATATGCAGATGTTCAATAAATGCTACTTCTGTATGCATAGTTGGCCTACAGAGCATAAAGTTCACAAGTTGAGCACATCATTATATCATGATCTGTGATAAGTTCCCAGAATAACTTTTTTTTGTAATGATGAGTTAGTGGTTAGTAGCTCTTTTATTATCACAGTTCAGATTTGTAGAAAATGAGGGAGTAATTTAATGTTCAAAGAGGCCACAGAGAACTTTAATTATGTGCCCTTAATGAGGAATAAGTTATGGCAAGACTAATTGCTTATGAATATGAAGACACAGATCATGGCTCCTGCATTACCACACACTACCGTAGAGATTGCAATTGGAAGAGCTAATTGTCCCGCTTTGGTTTATAGATTATATGTTAAAATGCTTTTTAGAATTTATACAAAAATTCTTATTACGAACGAAAATAATGTAAGAATATAATTAACATTAAATGTGATAAAAGGAAGCCAAAGGCATAATGCAACAACAAGGTAATATTAGAAAAGTGGCATGGCCATTATTGAATGTTGACATGGTGCATCAATCATGGGACGCATCAGCATAATATACATGAGGGGCCTATCACAGAGCCTCTGCAAAACAAAAGCAATAGTCCCTGTGTGAAAAACCAGTGAGCATAAATTCATGTCAGTAATCAACACAGGGGTCTCTAAGCGTCTCTTTATGGGTCACAGAATTAAAGTGCCTTTCACACAAGGTCAAGACAGCACAGACAAGCCTTATTAAATATGATCCACCACTTTATGTAAATGGAGAAAGGCTGATCCACCACAGTTATTACCCGATTCATCTTTGAGCTCATAATACATTTTGCTTTTAATGTGCATTCCTGTTTGCATAAATCAATAAATTAATATGATTTAAATGGTAAATAATGTTATCATATAAGAAGTAACATGAAGTTTAAATTATATCGCCAACTGTGGCCTAGAGTCATACTGAGAAGTAGCTCTTCAGACTGTTAACTTCAGGAAGGAGCTAGTCCAGAGCCACCTGGAGAGTGAGTAGGAGAGCTGATGAGTTTTATCACCTCGCCAAAGCCTTCCTCAGGAACTTCTAATTGACGGCTGAGCCTGTTCCACTGTCCCACACAATTTCCCATCATGCCTCTCTGGCTGCCACAGAGAGCTCAGTGATCGTACCCCGGCTCTCCACCTCCCCTCCTCACTCAGCCCGTCCCCTCATGCTTTCCTCCCTCTACCTTTGTTTTCACCCGTATCCGTTTCCCATCTCTTCTCCTTTACCCGGTTCTAGCCGTGCCTTGGCTTGGCTGAGCAGGCCTGACAGGCGGATTCCTTTGGTTTTTGCCATATTAAAGCCACTTTCTTGCTCTGACAGCCTGCTCTCTCCTGCCACCTCATAGCTCTGGCTTCACACTTCTCTGGGCAGCCACTGCCTCTTGACAGACCACTGTCACTTCCCATCATGCTCTCTGCTGATGGCGCTTCCTTCCTCCGCTGCTTTGACAACCCCCATACCTACCCCAGCCCCTCCTCGGCAAGCTTGCGCGAGCCCACTTCCATACCAGTGCAATTATTTTTTTGACAAGCCATCCATCAGCCTTAACTTTAAAAGCACTCTCTACTGATATTCATTGTTAAGCCTCCCTTTGCAGCTCTTGCCTTCTCCCTCCAGATAAAGCCTGCATGAGAGAGTATGATATCAGACATCACCAAACCTACCAAAGCATGTAAATTTACTTTGTTCTCGGCTGTGTTTCCAATTTCACGTCCAATTTTTCGGTACATTATGCGTAGTTGTTGTGCCTAATACAATGTTGTCAAAAGCCATTACAGTTTGCTCCCATAGCCGCCTCTTAAAACAGGTTACAATTGGTATTCTATATATGTAAGGCGGGCACATCTCACCATCTGCAGTTGAATCTTATTAAAATTATCTGTTCAATTCTCACGTTCTTGGGTCAGAGCAATTTGCAGGCATTAGCAAAGACACATATGAAAATGTCAGCATGTCAACTAATAACAACGAAGCCAAGGGAGTGCATCGCTGTGAGTCAATAATGCTGCCTTGCTGGTGACACAAATTTGATGGTAATCTAAGAAAATGAATAAGGAGGAAGAGCTCAGCCTTGTTTGAAAGGGAATCTTGTCCTGCGTTGAATCATTTGGTGCTCTTCCACTTGGCCTACATCTTAGCCTTGCTGCAGAAAAAAAGGGAGGGGGCATGACAACTAAGTTCTCTCCCATCAGCGTAGTCTGGTGCGCCCAAACAGCACACATTACATGTGCATGATGGATTGCCTGCATTACAGACAGCTCAAGTGACTGGCTCTGTGCATTTGACCGAAGCTGCCATCTGAGCAATACGATGTTGAGCACAGATACTGAATGTGGCTTTTAAAACTCTAAAGTTATCAGTTCACCAAAAACATACATCTTTCATGAGAACTCTGTGTTTACAGAAAACAGCATGTTTAAATATAAAGATTATTTTAGCGTGGACATTTTTTGAATGGTTACTCCAATTTAAATAAAATAGTTACAACACTAATAATACTGATAACCATTATGAATTTATGCACAATGTAAATGGATTTTATGCACAGTTAATGATAGAAGAAATTCATACTATTACACCCCAACACCATTACTAAAAGCTGTGCTTGTACTTACAGGATTACCAACTGGACATGCTGGAAATTATAAATAATATATGCTGTGGTCTATTAGAGACACAGAGGGAAGATAAACCTATAAAAAAACAAAAAACATTTTAAAAAATTTAAAAAAATTTTATGCAGTAAAAATAAGGTTAGCTTAACATTTGGGACAAATGTATTACAGGCTACCCAACCCAGTCTATTGGAAATCAGTGGCAGTTTATATAGATAATTCAGGACAGGCAAATAAAAAGTGACTGAACTGCTGAATCAGCAGCATAGAGTGATGTTGCCATACGATCGACTCACTCAAAAAATTCAGTTCGTAAACTTTAAGTCAATTGCATTCAAAATACACCCTTCAACAAAGAGGAAACACAATTAACAAGCTGATACCAGCGTGTGTCTGGCAGGCTTAATGAATATCAAATTACATACAAACACTTATAAGTCATCATTATACCCCAAATTTTAATTGATCCCACAATTAAACATGACAAATGCTTCCTATGGAAAGCCTTGGCTTTTATTCTTTCCAAATAAGAGTATTTATCTTTCCTTTTTCCTAGTGATTCATAGCTAATTTCAAATTCCTTGTGCTGCTAATTAACAGGGACGGACAGACAATTCTAGTCCAGGGTAATTACTTTTGTTTACAGCAGGGAGCATTCTGTTTCCAATGATTTCTTTCACTCTCAGGAACTGGCTGGCTTTCAATGGCATCTTTTGGAATTACAATAAATGTGTTATGCTGATTAATTCTCCTCTGTGAGCATCCTTTTTAAATAATTTGTTGCATTAACGATTTAAAATATGAATTCAACTTCAGTAGGATGTCATGGCAAGGCAAGCATAAGATGCTCCTTTGACAATATTTGAGCTTATTGAGCAATCTGTAAGGCTGAAACTGCAAACATAAATCCAATTTATATACATTGTGGCTGCAAAATAACAGCCATATAGTGTGCTGCACAATTATCACTACTTCTTAATGTTTTTCACATTTTGTAAATGTATAACCACCTTTGAAGTATTTTACTGAGATTGTATGTGATAGAACAAAACAAAAAAACTCTTAAAAATGCAGCAAACCTATATATTCAGTCCTGTTTACTTTAACATGTTTATTGTTGAAAGAAATGAATAGCCAGTCCAATTTGTTGTTTGCCTAAAGCCATGCAGGAGACACTAAATGTGTAGAAGATGGTGCTTTGATGGTGGCAACGTCATGCTGTGGAAATGCTTTGTTTCCAGAAGGAGTAGGGAAGCTAGTCAGATTTGAAGGGAAGATAATCAGAACTGAACACAAGGTAATTATGGAAGAAAACATGCTAGAGGCTGCAAAGACTTGCAAGTGGAAAAGACAGTCCACTTTCCAGCATAGCAACAGCCCTAAATAAAAGTCAGAGGCACAATCAAATAGTATAGGTCAAAGCCTATTCCTGTGCTAGAATGGTCCATTCCAAGTCCAGATCTGAAATCAATAGAGAATCTGTGGGGAAAAGTTTACTTGGTAGCACTGGATTTTGTTTTTTGAAGGGCATCAAAGAAAAAGGTACTGAAAACAAATGAATAACACACATTTCGAATTGTTGTACATAAAACCATGCATCTTTTTTCATCCACTTAATTATTCAGCCCCTTGTTTTGCTTGATAAACATACAATCCCAACAAAATACGCTGAAGTTTCTGACTGTAACGTGATAAAATATGAAAACGTTTAAGGGTTGCAAACACTTGTGTAAGTCACTGTATGTCTGACTGTGCATGTGTGTTGACATGTTTATTTGAGCTGTGTTGTGTTTACACCTTGTGGTGTGTCTAATGCCATGCAGGCACCTGCCACTGCCACTGCCCCTGACAGCTCTGGTCCCAACAAAGTGAAGCCAGGCAACAGCATATGGTTATCAATGATCCAGATGGCTCACGCTTGTCTCCAGACTGACAACTTTGCTCCTCCATTATCAAACACTGGCAATTAACCATAATCAAGTAGGTGTTAATTAGACATAATGAAACAATTTCTGTTTGGTCAGAGCCTGCTATTTGCCAATTACTTGTAATTATGTGCACTAAGCACTTCAGTGTAATCTCCGTCGAAGGCGAACAGGCAGACAGTCAAACAGCAGGTTTGTTTCTGCACATTAGACTGAAGAGCTTTTTGTTTTGTCTAAAAATTTGGCAGATTTAAAGCTGCAGCCCCTTGACTGGCCAGCGTGCCACAGCTGTCTGAGGGTAGAACAAAAGGAGCGTCATACACCTCTATGACAGCACAGGGGAAGTTTGTCATCCCCAATAGAGGTTGGCTGTTCATCAGGGTGACCTTTGACTTTAACACACAGCTTTTAAAAACCACCTCAAGTTGTACACACCAAGAACTAGCTCATTCTCCAAAGGAAATTAGAAATAAAAAGACAAAGACAAATTTAAAAAGATAAAAGAGGAAAATAGTACATGAAAACTACAATATTTCACATCATAATCCTCTGTGGGGGTCAAAGGTAAACTGTACATTAATGAATGTGTTAATGTGATGAAGTTGTTTGTAAGTAAAAGGCAGATAAGAAATTAGGAACCATCCAACTTGTGTGTCTGCTTCAAAATGACTGACAAAGAATCCAGGGGTAATTATAATAGGCAAAGATATCATTCTCTCAGCAATCCTGTGTTTAAAAAGTAGTTGGCTTTTGCATATAATGTGAACTACAGTTGAAACTCGGACCCAAAGTTCAGGGTCCAAGTAAGTTTAACTTACTCCATTTAGTATGTTAAAAATGAGCTAAAATGCTAATTTTAGCTCAGATGTTTTTGTTAGCATGTTAGCTATCACTAGCATGTTGACTAACATTAACTTATTTCATACTTTTATCTTCATTTTAGCTATGAATTCCAAATGAGCTAAGCAAATAATGGTAACTAAATTGCTAACGTTAGCATCTGGGCAATCACTAGCATGTTAAATAACGTTAACCTACTCTATTCAGTAGGTTATTTTTAGCTTTTGTGTCAAAATTTGTTAAAATGCTAAAATTAGCTAACGGCTATCTGTAGCATGTAGTCAATCACTAAGATATTGAAGAACATTCACTTACTCATTCAGTATGTGAACTGTAGGTTTTTTAAGTCACAGTTAGTTAAAATGCTAACTAATATATTGGGTATCTCTAGCATCTTCACTAACATCAGCTTAGTCCATTCACTATGTGAAGTTTAAGTTGTATTTCTAAATTAGCTGAAATGCAGGTATTAGCTAAAAAGCTAATGATAGCATGTGGGTTATCTCGAGGATGTCGTGTTACATCAATGTACTCCATCTACTCTGTTAATACCTGTGTACAAGCTAAAAGAGTCAAAAATATAAATTGTATTAGCTAACGAAATGCAAAATGTAGCACCTTAGCTAACATTAACCTATTTCATTTATAATCTTAAATGTAGCTTTTAGATCGAAATAATAATATTGGAATGCCCCAATGTTGCTCAGTTTCATGTCAATTTGTCTCTACAAAGCAGCCATGAGAGTGAAAAAGAAGCCATTTCCTAAGCATGAAAATAAAACTTCAGATAACATGTTTCAAAGTTGAAATGTAATTTTCTGAGTAAACAAATAAAGCCATGTGGCTAAAAATGTTAATTAAAGGTTATACTGAAATATAGAGCATCCTTTTCCCTGAATGTTCCATAAAAGTCACTTTTCATTAAGCTCACCCTCATGATTCAGATCTGTTTGGGATGCGGTGGAAACAGTGAAAGAGCTGCACTAAACATGACTACTGTAAATCTGAATGTCACCAAAGTTGTTCTAATTAAAGGCTGCCATATCTGTAAAAGAGCACGTTTGTGTGTGGAGTCAGTCACTCTGAAGAGGCATCAACAACACTGTAAATAAGTCATTTACAGCTGACCAGTAATCACAGAGGCCATAACCCGGGACCAGCCTCACCCATAATTGCTGTGGTCCAGGCGTAATCAACGGCACATCATCTGCTATGAGCTGGAAAACTACTTACATTTACCCCACCCTTTAACACCAGTCTGCATCCCATGACTAAGGACACAGCCACGTCCCGTGTGTTCACATGCTTTTTATATTGATGTGGTCATTTCAGAGTTTAGTGGGCTATACTTAAACAGCCTTAACTTAATCTTCATCAAACATGTTGTCACTGCCTTTTCTGGAGTAATTAATGTTACGCTGGGCTGCAAAAACAATTTCGCTTTTTAACTCTGTTATGAATTAGCAAGATATAGTAAATTGGGTGTTTATGCAGCAGTTTTTTAGTCCTGCTATCACTTAACTACAGGTTGAAATGTTCAAATGTTTAGAGTTTATTTTATTAGAAACACTAAGCATTTTACTCCACAAAGCAAAGAACCCACGAGTGCCTAGAGGGCCTGCTTTTTTGGGGAAAACTTAAGAAATAAAGTGTCTTTAGCACATTTTAGTCTTCCTTCAGCATTTCAAAAAGTTAACACCATTTAATGTAGGGAGAAATAAAGCTGGATAAGTAGAGTTACTGCAATATATAATTTCCTTATGGAAAAAAAATGTGTTAAATAATAAAGCATACATAAACATACATACACAATCACACACACGTACACACATACATACATATATAAGGCATGTGTATTGGAAAGAATCTGGTAATTCGATATGTATCACAATATAGGGAGTTGATACAATATATTGCGATACCATGAGTAAGACTATACATTGTGATTTGTTAAAACTTAATTTAACTGTAGAAAAGCTGTCATGCAGCGCTCTAAAAAGATCTAGTTGATCCACTGGAACGAAGAAGGTGAAAATCACCACCAAATAGCGATCATACTTTGAATTTTACTAAAAACATTACTGTCATCATGCAAAATAGTTTAATTTAATCTAGCGAACTTTTGGGTTATCAGATATTCTATGTCTGTTCATGCTGCTAAATAGGGTTGCACGATTAACCTTTATTGCATCGATATTGAGGTTTTAACTCCTGCGATAACCTAACCTCAGGAGGCTGAGGTTTTTTTCCCGCCCCTGACATTTGAGCGACAAACCAATTAACCAATCAAAATGGTTGAGTCTCGCATTCCTGGCTTGCTGGCCACTCAGAAACGGTGATGGGAAACAAGCTTGTATGCAGAGCAGTGTTGCCAACTTGCCAACTTTGTCACTATATTTAGCGACTTTTCCGACCCCCCTGGCAACGGTTTTTTTCAAAAAGTGACTAGTGACAAATCTAGCGGCTTTTCCATGTGTTGCTAGAGACTTTTGGCGACTTGTTCAATGTGAAAGCAGAATGTATTTCTCACTGTTCTCAGCGGGTAGCGGGAGAGGAACCTGGCTGCAGATCTCTGCTGTCAGTCTCTCTCTGCTGCCGCGCTCAGGTTGACAACAGTCACGTAAAAAACGGAATCGTCCCGTATTCAGAGAAAATATTACACGTTCCGTATTTAGGTAAGAAGGAACGCGATTTGTCCCGTATTTAAGCTAGAATGTAAAGACAAAGCTGGAGTTATTCTGTGTCTTTAAGCTGTGCAGCTGCCTCGTCTTCTCTCATTTGCTCCCCTCCCTCTCCTGTTGCTCCTTCAATCATGAAACTGATCAATGATCAGCTGATTATCTTTTCTGTCGGAGTCCTGTTTCTGTTTGTTTATTGCGGACTTTTAGCAGATAGAGGAAACCAGTGGGTGTCGTGCTAAACAACAGCAGCATGTTTAAGCTTGATAAACTGTTGTTAGAATTGATTTAATATTACTTTCTGATTTTTGCTGAAGCCACACCTGTAAAAGCTGCTGGTCATGATATCGGTTTGGATATGTGGTGAGATGGAAACAGGAAGATGAAACCAGGAGATGTTCTTACTGAATCATCAGAGCTGAACAGGTGATGGAGAAACAGGTTTACCTTTTAGGTGACTTGAATGAGTTGAAGGGAAGTTATAAACTGTTTCTGAGAGACAAATAACACCAGGGTCTTCTAGCTGACAGCTTGTAACTGTGCAGGGGCGGCTCTAGCAAAGTTTTGCCCGGGGGCCAGGTAGGGCATTAACAGGAAAAGGGGGGCACAAATACATACTTTTCTTATTCTCATTTAAAATGTCTAGCTTTTAATAAATAATTATCTGAATCTTACAACCAATTGGATATAGTGGTCATAAATTCTTTATCGTATACAGCAAATATTAAGTCTAATACAGTATATATCCTACTAAGCTGTAGTACTTTTTCCTTCAGGAAGGTACCATCTGTGCAGTCTGCAGTTCTATCAAAGAAAGATGTTGAATCTATTTAATTATTATAGAAAAATAATTCATTTATGTGCATTTGTTTTACACGTGCATTAAATTAAAGTCGATTAGGTCGATTAAGCATCATGAGGCGGAGGGTGGGGGGTGGTTCCTTATTCTTTTTGCTGGGAGTTGGCAACCCTACTGTCAGGTTACTGCATCTTATCTTGCAGAAGGCTGGATAAGATCTTGTTTTTAATTGTTATTGTCATTTATTTTAAAATGTGTGCAATATAACAGTTTCATGTTTAGTAAATGGCAGTGGACTGCAGAAGATTTTGTTTTCTAATTGTAAATCTAAATCTAATAAGAGTTCATTTTCTATTTTTCAATGGCAAAGATTCGTCAATTAAACAAAAAAAAATTAAGCTACCTGTATAAGTTAATTTCCATTATGTCTTATTATTCTTTGGTATTTAGGTTCAGGTATTTAATAATCACGAAGCATTGAACAATCTCATTACCTCAATCACTATGTAGTTTATATTAGAGATTTTTCAGGTTCAACAGCATACAAAAGCCAGAAGAGGGCCCTATTTTTTAGGTTATTGTATATTGTTTACATGTGTGTCAAGTTGTACAAGACTGTGTTGTAAAAGTAACAAAATATTTCATTCATAATTTTAGTTTTATGCACTTAAAAGTATCGAAAGTAAAAATCGAAAATCGCATCGCAATCGCAGTATTTGTCAGAAAAAACGCAATTAGGTTTTTTGTCAAAATCGTGCACCCCTACTGCTAAATCCTTTATGCATGCTATGATATTCTCCTACATTACTTATTGCCTAACCAGCTAGTATCAGACTAGATGTACTACAATGAAACCATTACTATCTCTATATAAACAGGCCTTAAAAGTATTTGATAAAAAGCCCAGGCACTATCACCACTGTGAGATTTTAACAAAACACTTTTTGTTAAAACAGCTTTTTCAGTTGGGAAAATGTAATTAGATTTATAAATATTTGCCAGATATATAAAATTTTACAGGGGAAGGCCCCACCACCATTTAATGAATTTGTATATTGTAGGACTAATACAGACAGAATTGCAAGAGGAGGGACCAGACTTGATTGTGTTATACAACATGGAAAGAGTGTCTTTACTCAGACAGCTTTTTCGGTTAAAGCCACTAGGGAATGGAATACAATTCCAAAAATAATAAGATATATTAATACGTTTCACATTTTCCGTGGTACCTTAAAACGATGGATTATTCAAAATCACACTTGTCATCACTGATGTCATGACAGTGTCATTTGGTGTGTATAATGATTTTAGTATGCCATTTGTGATTTTTATTCTACTTTTATCTGTATGTGTGTGGAGGTGTATATGTGTATGTATTTGTGTGGATGTGTATTCTATTTATACAATGTTATATACTTGTAAGTTATTTTAAAGTGTCTTTTTAGGATGCCAAAGTACATCTGGCTGCCAGGACTACGGATGAAAATTAGCCTTTGGCTAATTCTGGCATGTTACAGTTAATGTGTTGTGAATATGTACTGTCCTGGTAATAACAAATAAATAAACTACTACTACAACATTGTAACATAGTATAGCAATAAATATTTTGTGGCGATGTAAAAAAAAAAAAAAGAAGAATTAAGTGGTTCTGTCACATTTGTCTAAAAGCCTCAGCCAATAACATGGCTCGGTCTGAAACCAACGACTGGACCATCCGGTTGTCTGTCTCACCGGACAAGCGGACTTCCGCATTTACCTGGGTCCTCCACTCATTATGGGCTCCCTCATTTTGCAACAGCACACCAGAGAAGGAGAAACAGCCGGCTGGTACCAAAATGAATGATTTATTTTAGTTATTCATGTTTACATTCTTAATCTTTCACGTACAGGTGACTTCGCCATATTACTTCACGAAAACTACGACTGGTGTTTTGTGCTCTCTCGTTTACTGTGGCAATGCACACTGTCATATCCATGGGGCGTGGCCTAGGGATGATAGCCGAGGGGAGGGGTGAGAGTTCTATGACTGTGTTTATGTTGAAAAGCTAGCTTGTTCTGCAGATACGGTAGCAGCATTAACACCTCAAAATCGATCTATATTAGAAATATAAATATGCATTAATATGTATATACATGAAATATCATTGTATATAAGAACCAAGTCTAAGACAACAAGTAAAAGTCAAGTCTGAGATCACAAGTCTCTCTGACTTGAGTGCCAATTCTGAGTGTGTAGCTTTCCATCTTTGACAAAAGAAATTATTTGGCTTTTACTGCAGATTTCTTCTACCAATGTTTATCAAAATAATCAAAAACATAATTTATTTGCCTGTCTTAAAAATAATAAAGCTCCATCCTAATATTTGCAGTCATGAAAGAGAGATCTTTGAATATGGCGTAGCTGGTCTAATCTGGGTGACTTACTATGCATGAATTTTATCAAACCATCAAAACCTTGGTGACACGGTGATAAACAGCATGTCTTACAATCTCTGATAAATGGAGTCAAGTGGAATTTTTACCCTAGACCAAAGTATTTACGTGCTGCTCTTCTGTAATGACATAAGAGTCATAAGGCAAAATGGATAGAGGAGTGCAGAGATGCTGGGGCCTGAGCTGCTTGTCAGTGGCATGACTGATCACTGAGGCCAACACTAAAAGGATTGCTGGTGGAAATAAAGACACCAGCATGTCAGCTGTATGCTTCTCAGAAGGACCCATCAGACAAGTGGATGCGTATTGACAGGTCGGAGACAGGAAGAGAGAGATGTGAAGAGATGAAGGCGAAGACAGAGAGCTAGTAAGTGTCCTGAAGTCGCTCACCTTGGCACAGGCAGCAATGTCAGCCGACCTAGTGGCCATCACTCTTTGGGCCCTGTCCGGGGTATTATTTAAAGCCAAACAAATATCAGGGACTGAATGTCACCACAAGGACACCAAGGCCTCATCTCCACCAATCAGTGTCCAGGGTTTCAAATCACCCTTTCTCCTTCCCCTGCCAGCAAATCCATCTTCCTCATTCCTATACCCAGGCTCCACACCCTCATTCGACCCCCCATCTAGCACACCGAGGGGCGGCACTGTGCAACAGATTTACGATCTCCCCATCTGAGGCCAAGCAGGATTTATTGACATTACTTGTCAGCTTTCTTTTTGAGAAACTGCACGTGGAATTAATTTTAAGTACGTCTTAATGTTAAATATCCTGGAAACACTAAATTTCATGGTAGGTGATGCTCTGGGCCTCATAAGCATATATCACGATCTTGTGTTACACCAAAGGAACCTTTTTTTAGGCTTTAATTTAATAAGAAGAAGCTCATAACTGCTTAATCTAAGCTGTTAATTACCTATCTTTTATGCTGAGAAGTGATCTTGGGACACTATTAAATGCATCAAAAGTTTGAGTAATTTAATTTAATTGTTTTTATTACTTATTCATGGTCAAGGCCACATTAGTTCATGGATAGCAACCTGAAACAGGTATTACACAATCTGAAAAATGTGTAGCTGTTGAATTTCTATAGTCTTCGCATTAATCAGTTTAAACAATCAGATGAATAACAGATCATGCTTTGTCATGGATCACATTTTCTTTAATAAAACCACATATGTACAGCTGACAAATCACAAATTTTTTTTTTCTTTAGACTCATCATAAATACAACAGATAGCCAACTTTGTGTCCACAAAATTGCAATCTTATGTTTCAGGTTTTTGCAAAGTCGGAAGTTTAGAGACAAAAACATTTCCATGAATAATTCAAGCATTCACATTAAACAAATAAAAAAAATTTATTGATAATTTATGCAGAATTGGACACAGTGATCTGCTCAATTAAATTACTCATATCCACGCAGGCAATCCAAACAGACATCATCAAAAGTCTCTTTGATTTTATTTAAATTTATGTTGATTTTATTAAAAAAAACGAAGTATCACCAGTTATTTAGAAATTCTAGCATTCCACATGAAGCATAGAACCACTAATAAAGAATGGATTTCTATAACGGGATCATGCAGCTTTTACAGAGCAGCTTGAAGTATGTACTCACCCTCCTGACTTCGCTCTCTTTTCCTGTTCAAGTAACATATCCCCAAAGTATGATTGTGTTCAGAATGGCAATTTTTCACCACATTTTATGTTTACCATGTAGATCGAAACGTTCAGTATTAATCTCATCTGACCAGAGCGCCTTTGTTTGCCGTTTCTTCCAGGATGTCTGTCAATCTGCAAACGGGGCTTTCTTTTAACAATGTAACAATCTTGTCACACTTCTACAAGGGCCAGATTTGTGCAGTGATGTCCTGTCTGAATTTTTCACTTGACATGTTGATGTTGGAGCCCCTCCAAAGTTAACATATATGTATACTGAGCTAAAACTAAGATGTAACACTAGAAAAGTTTAAAGATGTGTTAACTAATTTTCTATTTAGCATTTTATTTTAAAGTCTCAGTTCCAGGTTCCAACTGTGTTTTTTTATACGTTTTCTTTCTACAGATTATGATTTGAAGCATTTCTTTGGGATATTGTTGTAGAAATCCTGAACAATTCGGACACTATTCTTCTATATCTGACAAAGTCTAAGTAGAAAGAATGTGTCAAGAACTTACTAACTCATTATCTTGTGTTGTATTTGAAAAAACATTCATCATGTTTGAGAAAATTGCTGAAACAGGGAAGCTCTTGGTTGTGAACTGAGGCTTGTAGACTAATAAACCTTCAAACTTTATACAGTGCAGCCTCCCCCTACATTTTCAATTCTTTTCTTAAACCCTGTCCATCAACCTTAGCCTCTAGAGGTGGCTTGTTTAAGAAACAATTAAGGGGGTATACAGGACCATTTGCAGGCAGCAGGCCTTGCCGTTCAGGCCAGTCGACTGGAGTGCCTTTCACAACTGATTTATAACACTGTTGCCATGGCAAGGCAACATAATTAATAGGAGCATGGACTTCTAATTTCGATGACTTCCATACCAAGTGGTTTTCTTTTGATTTATGATGGCCGGCAACTTTGCATTTTATCAATTCATTCCGTCATTATTTATGCTGATGACCAATTTCAATGGGTCACCATCATCTAACTTGCCACTAATCAAAGCAAATTAGAGTTCATTGCATTATTTAGAAACTGCTAATTTATCTTTAAGATAAGTAAGAGATGAAGCTGTGGGAGCAGAGGATTCAGTTCACCACAGAAACTCTACACATTTGTTCTGTGATTTTTAACATGTAATGAGTGGATGTGTAGGAATGCGATTCGGAGATGTTGGCTGGCTGTTTACCGAAACAACACCAGCGAAAATGCAACACAATGTTTATGGTAAATGGGTAGTGCTAGCCTGCCAAGCCGTCCTATGTACTGTGTGTGTGTGTGTATATATATATATATATATATATATATATATATATATATATATATATATATATATATATATATATATATATATATATATATATATATATATATATATATATATATATATAGTCTGGCCATGACCCATTAACAAGCTCACTCCAAGGGGAGGAATCTAGGGTTGTATTTCAAACCGTCTCTGCACTGAACTGGACAGCACTAAGATCATAGTAACAGAAATCAGTCAACAGGGCAGTCAGCTGTAAACCATCGAAGAGCGGGGCAGCCATGACGTCTAACAACAAAATTAACAACTTCTGTCGTTATTGTCAGAAAAACCTGAGAATATCTGGTGTATTAATAACAGATCGTTCCTGAGCCACCGCCAACTTTGTCCTTTTCATCAGTCGCAGCCCTGCCGTAATGGTGCTAAGCCCGCACAACGTCTCTCAACAAACAGAGCTCTGTGACTGGCCCGGCCTACACTTAGCTGAGCAAATGATACCCTGCTGAGGCTACAATGGAGTAAGCTAGACCTAGACTAGGGTACAGCGGTACTGAGATGAGGAAAAGATGAATGGCTTAAAGGAGACATTTGCCTCTTTTTAAACAAATTATAATAGGTCTATGGTAGTAAAAAAACATGGCAATGAAGTTCTTTCATCACTCTCACATAAAGCGATCTCACTAGCTCTATTCTTATAATAATTTCTGTCCCTTTCAGAGTTGTTTAGAGCGCTCTTTCACTTTTTAGCAAATTAGCGGTTGCAGACCACGCCCATCGATTTTATTACTAGGCTGCAGGTTTGCCACACATGAGAATGGTAGGGAATTGCAATCGGTGGGCTGGATTTAACAGGTAAGGGGGGGTTATATACAAATTCCGTTTATTGTGACGTCCCAATGAGCACTTTTTAAACGGCTTGTAGAAGCGCAACATTTCTGACAGCAAGAATTTGCAAATAAAATGAATGGATGGTTTTTATTCTGCCCTGCGATGGACAAGCAACCTGTCCAGGGGTGTACCCCGCCTCTCACCCGATGAATGCTGGAAATAGGCGCCAGTCCCCCACAACCCTGCAGAGGATGGATGGGTATAGATAATGGATGTATGGATGGATGCTTTTTATTCATGTTTGGAGTGTTTATAGAGGCAGCAGAGACCCAAATGACAATACAAGAGGATGAAAAAAAGTGAAATCGGCATAACATGCCCCCTTTAAATGCATTTAATACAGGTTTGCTGATTTTATAGTGGTTCCAATATTTTTCATGCTTCAAGCTATTTACAAAATGTATTAAATCACTGCTTGTAAAATTATTTGGCAAAAAAATATATCTGGTTTCTAAAGATGTAAGATAAAACAACAAAAAGACAAGGCCAATTTTTGCCCTTGTAAAGTCAGATCTCCCTATCAATTAAACTTGATTCTACATACTTAAAGTATTGAATTGGGGCTCAAAAACTGAGCCTCATTTGCATGCACAGCACCTGCAGTCTAAAGGTGACGTATTCCCAATTTATGGATGTTGAATCCAAATCAGAGAATCAGAGGCCAGCGTGTTGGCCAGCCTTAGCCTCAAGGCATACACAGACATATCAAAGCAAGATATCTTTGAATGTGTCGATATCTGTGTTTATCATCCTAACAAACATCCATATTTGGTTAAGATGATGCAGAACATTCTTGAATACTGTGTTGCTGACTTGCAAACTTAATATGTAGGGAATTGTTTAATTTATAAGTTTATAAATCAGCATGCTTAGTGTCTGTAACAGCATTATCAAAGTAGCCAAAATCCGTATTTTCTAGGTACAGAAGAGACTATTTTTGAATTCCTATTGTTGAGTTTATCTTGGTCAAAAATGTTTTCTTGAACACTGGTAAGAAGAAATCCATCTTTCTTAAAAACATGAACTTCAATTTTCTTCTCTGAAACACACCAGATTTATAATATTTCAAGCACATTAAGACAAAACTATTCCCAAATCTGTGGCAGTCACACCACTACATACTGCTACAGCCACAGTCTTAATGAGATTTGTAACTCGTTTCTTATGTCCCACCAGAAACAAATGTCTTTGTGGAATAAAATATTAAAACAGATTTTGACAGGTTTTGACAGGTATGTACAATTTTGAGCTTACCTGTATTTCAGTGTGTGTGTATATATATATATATATATATATATATATATATATATATATATATATATACACACATACGTACACACACACATGCTACATTACATATGACTTTATACTACAGTTAACACAAAATAGCAAGAAAACAGTTTAACAGATTTCCATACAATAATAAGTGGACAGAGATTATTTTTGTCCATTTGAAACAGACAGTCAACTACAACATGCTCGAAAGAAAATGAAAAGTACACACTTCAAGTATTTGACAACAGGTCCAATTCAAATGATCAGACTCCATTTGTTAGCCCATTCCCTTCTCCCGATTCTCTGCGTGATAAATTGCATTTAGCCTACCACGGGAGGCTAAACGTTCTTGACGTGTTTTTATTGATTTGCAAGGGCTATATGCATGTAATCCTGTTTGTAGTTAAATCATAGCATGGGCAAACCCACCGAGTTTACTATGTAGAGAGAAAATTGGAGACTCCGCATGGGAGGTGAAATAGAGCTGGGAAAAGGGTAGAAAAAGAGATGTTGGAATCTTGGGATCTCTATTAAGATTTATAGGTGTTGGGATTCTACGGACCTGAGGCATTATTCATGGTAAAGCCTCTATGTCTGGGCCCGCTTATAAGATGAGACAGGCCTGACAAAGATGGAGGCCCTCTACAACAGAGCCAAGCTGTTTGAACATGGGGCTCAGTCACCTGACTTAACCATGGCATCAGGTAGAGCTATCCAGCATAGATATTCACTCAAAGATTGAGGCAGTACTGTAAAATAAGCACAACAGCATTTTTTCAACTGCAAATTGCCACGTACTCCCGTTTCCCTAAAATTTGCTCCAGTGTGGACTGTGCACTGATTAACACAATGCAGACTCAGGATTCTCCTGCAGCATTATGCAGCTGTGAAATAATTCAAACCACAAAAACAGCACATTGGATCCTTGTTTAAGAAGCCATGACACGGTTTAGTTTGTTCAGCAATTTCCTGAGAGTCCCAGCACACTTTATTTGGTCTTATTAGATGAAAACACAAGAATCACCTTCAACTTTATTAATGATAATACTTTGGATGAAAGATACTGGTGAAAATCTGCAGCATCTGTTTGCTGCATTCACTTCTCAGCGGGCTCCACCTATTCCTCATGCCTAATGATGCTGATCCAGTCTGTACGTTTTACGGACAAATGTGTATTTGGCTACATTCATCATCCTGAATGAGTGTTCCTGATGAGCCATCCCCTGGCCTGTTTCACTCTACCATACATTAACAAATGGCAACTCATGCCACGTGTTTTCCATTTGGGAGATACAGTGGGAGGTGGGAAGAAAAGGGGCTAAGGGCTAAAAGATGGGCAGCTTCAAGGGGAAACCAGCCAATGATGACTGCTCTTACAGGAATCACCACCCGTGTGCCATCCGCGAACCACAGCAGCATGAAAACACATCACTTATGTAATGCCGTCAAGGAACACTTGGAGGGCTGATTTGTGTCACTGCCATGGCTAGAACCCAATTCCTTTAGGAGTTACATTTGCAGCCATCACACTTCTGTAGTCCATGACTTGAGAAGCCATACGACATATCCTCGCAGAACCACATGAAAGCTCCAACAGAAAAATATATGAACATGGCCAAGAATGTTAACTTGGATAAACAAGTCGATGGTTGTTTAAAGTCTTGGGGAATTGCACTGCTAATAAATCATATTCCTTTTGATGTGTGGCCAGTTACAAGTTTAGAAAAGGGGATGGTTAGAGCAGACATGAGTCATGCAGCAAGACACACTGACTGTTTTTTTCTGAAAACTTAGGAATGCAAGTGGACTTGAATTGTTGGAGCATCTGGGAGCTGTGAATAAGTTAGAAATGAGGCGAGTCGTCCCAGTACTGGTCAGTAAAGTGAAAAATAAAATACCTGTTTTTATGCTCACAGAAGTTATTTGAATTAGGAAACAAGGGCTTAAAAAATATGGGTTCTGTGCTGTTGCATGGTGTTTTATGCACTTCACTCACTCAGCATATATTCAAAAACATTCAACTCACTTAAAATGTATAAAAAAGACAGATGAACTGATCCGAGAATATTTTGGGCCAATTTCTGCAAACCAATTTTGTAAAGAGTTGAAATTTAATTATTTCATTAGATTCTGATTTCTTTCTTTCATTACAAGACAAAGAAAAAATGACCCATCAATCAGGGCCAGTCAAGAGTAAAATTGGCAGATTTCTTAGTGCATCTCTTGTTAAAACAATATCAAAATTCATTCTGGGTTCAAAATTCTCTCGAGCAAAGAAATCTTTCACTTTTGTATCTTATACTACTTTCAAAAGTGATGCAATGGAGGAGTTTTGTGAAGGGGCCTCAGCTTAACTACACAGCTGTTTGTGTTTGCATGATCTAGAGATCAGGAAAAGCCAGAGGTTCCTGCTATAGTGCAGATAAACAATCTCAAAAACCAAAGTATATTCAGCATGAGCCGATGTAAAAGTATCTGTCACATAAACAGTTGAAGAGATTCAGCTGGACACATAAGTATAAATCATATGCACCAAGACAAAACAGGCTCAGCTTGATACCGAACCCAAGATAAAATGTTTGATACATAAAATGAGTGTAGACAAGATAGCTCCTCTGAAATCCTGCACTGTGTCCATTTTTCTAAGCTATGTTGCTCAACATGTATCAGATAAGTCTTATTCTGTTTTACAGTTGTATGCATTGCAGTACACATTGGGATTTAATTCTTTGAAAAGTGGTGTAAAAACTGGAAATCCAGCTTGATAGCAAATTGACTCTAGATTCCACACCTTGCAAAATGGCAATGCTTCAGGAATTTCACTACTGACAGAATTTCAGTTTGATTAGCCTTCACTGTTACTGGGGTAAATTTTTTGGGATTGGTGAAAAGACCAAGGGCACCAGTTCATGGTCACAACATTCTTGGGTGTTTATGCTAATATTGAGCGGACAACGTATCACAGAAATGTTTAAAAATCTAGTCTGGGAAGGCAAAGAAAAGCAGGAAGCTAGTTAAAAAGGGAGACTATTTTCTATGACATATAGAGATAGATCTGTGGTTCATTCAGGGGGAAAGTAAGTCAGAGAGTCTGAGACTTTCAACAGATAACATGAAATATGGCAAAGCTTCTCTGCTTTGTCTTGTTGAGTCTAAAACATCTGCCTGTCATAGAACATGATGAAATTGGAAATGTTGGCAGCTACTAACTGTGCTAATCAATAACATATTAAAGTGACTTTTAATTATTTATTTATTAGTTTTAATAATTTTGGTTCTTTTAAAGTATTAGGAAACCATTTTAACAGTCTCACTCTCATAAAAAAGTGAACTATATGTTTTTTTCCTTAGTTAATCTAATGGCTGCTCTGTAGCTTGCAATTTTTACTTCAGAGTTTATTTTTTAGAACAAGATAAAAGTTTTTGTCTTCCACTCCCCCCCCCTGCCTTCTTTCTGGTGTGGGATAAAGACAAAACACATCAACTGAAAAAAATTCCCGAAATACATCTAAGCCAATTAGAGGTTTCCCTACGTTTACATCGAAATTCTTAAAATGATACTGCTGCAAAAGATAACAAGAACGAGTTCCCTCTGTTGACCTCCTCCAACCCCGTCTGCAGCTTGAAAATCTCAGTCTGACTATGATGTCTGAAAGGAAGAATTTCATCCTCTCTATTAATCTACAAGTGTAGCCGCTTACAGACAAAGTCATTCCCCTGCATCAACTTCTAAAATCAACTTTATGATAGCAATTTCATTAATGGTGAAATGAACACAATTTGCAAGTAATACATGAAGGTGGAAATGTTTATTCTGACAAGTTCAACATTATGAGCTGTAAATGATCAATCAAAGAGAGAGCATATTACTCCAATTTTCTCTGGCCCTTGTAACAACGAAGTTCACAGATACCAAATCAGTTTCAACGGAACCCGGGGGCTACTAGTGCAACCCTGCTATATGAGACATTCATAATTTATGTGCATTTGATGTAGTGATATGTAAAAAACTTCTGAGGAATTTTAATGGGCTTGAGGCTGAGAGGGGAAAAAGAAATCTTTGCAATGGTTGTTTGGCCCCCTTTTTTAGCAAATCATTTCAGCACCAAAGGAAAATAAAAAGCTTTTTTGCAACATAAATTCAACCACGGGGCTGGTAATCACTGGAAAAGGGGTATTTCATCTTCTTATTTCAATGCTTTATCGATCTGCTGGCTTGGTTCTCATAAGCTTCATTACATGGCACAAGCAGCGGCTGGCAATGCTGTCCAATTCAGTCAACAAAGAAACACCATTTCCATTAATCAATGCTTTTCTATATAGAGCAAATAAAGATTGATAATACACTTCAGCAAAACTCCCACACCCAATTAGAACTTGATGAAAAACAGTCCAGAGGAGGAACAAAATAAGGTGTTATTTTAAGCAGGAGCATTTAAGCAATTACATAAATAATCAAAACTGAAAGGTCTTCGCCTTTTCTTTGAATGAAACCATAATTTATTAATCTTTAAGACAGATGGGTTGTGTTCATGGGAGCTATTGATCAGCAGTAAAATTTTATTATTGCTTTTTTTCCCCATTAGAAGGAGCAGATTAAAACAGATGAGAGTTGTTCAATTCTCCAACTACCAGTATTACGGTATGCTTATGTGGCTCTGGAAGACAAAATGTTTTCACTGATGCTCCTGTAGAAGGAGTCCTTTGCGGAGAAGGATGATGCTGCACATTAATTCGTCAGACCATTAGGAAAACCCACACTTGACAGTGATCTGATCTAAACGATGGAAGTGTGTATGGCCACTGAGGAGCACTATTTGAATCAACTCAGTGCCAGGTCTCATCAGGAGCATGAAAGTATGAGACAGGTTAAGAGGAAAAGACAAGACAAGAAGACAGGATGGGGGGACATTAAGCAGTATGGTGAGAAGACTGGATGTGCCCTGGGAAAACACAAGTATGGAAAAAAAAACGCTTAAAGCTACATTGTGTATTTTTTTGAGTTAATTCTTAGCAAAAACCCCTTTGTTCTTTCAAAAATATGTGCTCATTCATGTCTAATTACTTCCACCTACTAATGAAAGTATTCTCGTAAGTGTAGAATCTGCTATTCAGAATACATACGCGTGAGTCGCGCGAATGGATGAATCCATGTTGAGCCTCCATCTTTGAGATACATTCGCCAATGAGGGACATTCCTGGAAATTCTAGCTACGCCTTTCGCACTTTGGCCACACTCAGTTGCACAGTGACGAATCCCAGAGAGAGAATGTCTACTCGCGATGCAGCAGACGTCTGACTATATAACTAATGCAATTTAGTTTTCTAAAGTAACCTCATCACTGGAAGGAACACTAGACGAAGTCGTAGTACTGGAAGCCATGTTAACCTTGGCATGAAACGGCCACTGTAGGAGTTAAAATGTGCTCGGAATGGGGGGGTGGGAGGCGGGGCTAGAACGTAATATTTAGTTGGTTGTTTCACCTCTAGATGGGAGCAGTTCTTACACAATGTAGCTTTAATACCAGAAAGTAGGCTACATTGTGTGTAAATCACATTAGTCCATTAATTGTTGCCCAGCCTTAATTATTATTAGAAAGATCATAGAGACACATTTGCAACTAAAAAAGCACTCGGAGAGCGCAGACCTCCGCCAAGGCAGCTCACTCTACATTTCCTGAAATGTTTTCATCAAAATCCATCTATAACTTTTTGAGTTATGTTGCTAACAGACAAACTAACAACTAACTGGCAAAAACATAACCTCCTTGGCGGAAGTAAAAAGTCTTGAAGGAAAAAAAAAAGTTATTTCTTTGTAAAACTTAAATCGCTCTTTGCTATACTCGTCACAGTTAAAACTGTTGTAGGTTTGATGTTAAAGTAAAAGTACAGCTGAAGTAAGAAGTTTACAGGTATTCATCGTGGGCATAAATTAAAAACACAAATTAAAGCATAGGCTAACAGATTCGACTATGGATTTGTTTGTATAAACAATACAGTCATCTTGGCAGAATTGGTGGAGCCCATTTAAATGAGTTTGTTTGCTGGCACAGACTTTATTTTTCCATATAGTTCACAAATTTTCAATAGGGAGGAATTAAGAGAGAGAGAGAGAGAGAGAGAGAGAGAGACTCTCTTTAATACCTATTTTATCTGATACGGTTAAAATTTCAGCGTTCATGTTCTGAGATACAAATTAAATGAAAATACAACTTTCCAAGATCATTATTTACCAAATCTTTTTTTTTTTTATCCGAATGGTGCGAAGCACTGTGGAGTGCTGCTACAAGACATCTCTCAAGCTCTAATGATTGAGGATTTTTCCAACTTCTCTAATTCTGTTTCCAAGCTTAACCCCTGTAGAATGATAGTGATGATTTATTTAGGAAGCTGATTCTAATTAAGATCTGATATATAATTTTAATATTAACTTCAGTTGCACACTTTCATAGAGTTTCAAGTGGGCAGTCTGTAGCGTTTAAACTATAATCACTATGAAACAATTTTCAAATTATTATTTTTGCTGTATTAGTCTGATTTCACCATTCTTTATCCCATGCAGGACTCTGCTGTTGCTAAGGTTGGAGATCTGTGTCCCCAGAACACAGTAGCTCTCTAGCTGAAGGAGAACACGCTCAGCTTCAGGGTACCTAATCTACATAAACAGTTTCAAACCCCAAAATGGAAATGCTGACAAAAAATAGGCTCTGTAAATATGGCCTAAGGTTCTAAGAGGAACCCATACTCAAAATGGGTCTTCAGTGTTAGCCTGTTTTACCTACTGCAGAATCAATTTTAATGTGCATTTTGCGTCACTATCCTGTTGGAACACCCAATTGTGAACCAAATTGTACCTATACTACTCAAAGTGCAGTGGCCTCAGATCAGGGAAAATGGTTAATGCTGTTCAGCATGAGCCGCATTAGTTAATGATGTTCAAGAACAACCCACAAAGCAGACTATGAACTAGAAGCAGCTAGAACAGCTGTATCATTATCAAAAGTGAAGCATATTCTACATGGCAACAGATTTAGAGTGCATCAAACAAGATAGAATGGTAAATGGACTGAAATAATATATTGCATTTCTAGTCATACTGACCACTCAAAGCGCTTTACATTATAGACACTTTCACCAATTCACACTCACAAACCCATACACATTCAGTAGGCAACTTGGGGTTAAGTGCCTTTCCCATCAACACAATTTAATTTACAACCTTCAGGTTGCAAGATGACTACTCTACCACTGAGCCACGAGAAATGTTTTATGGTCAGAGGAGACCGTGACTGAGTACAGTTGGCAACTGTGATGATAGGCTTGTTTGGAGAATCACAGGAAGGCCAGCAAAGCTTGTAGTAGTTGTGGTAGTAATAGTAGTAGTAGTAGTAGTAGTAGTAGTAGTAACATGCTGAGGGGCTGTTTAGCTGCTAGTAGTATTGGCGCACTGGAAAAAGCAGAGAGAACAATGTAGAGGGCCTACTCTATTCTTTGACCTAGCCTAAAATAAATAATTACACCATGTAATTTTGAAGGCAATTAAGTTTTCCAACATACCAAGATCCCAAGCATGCATCGAAACTGTTTTTGAATGGATAAAGCTAAAAGAGACAAGTCCCTGCAATGGCCTTCCAAAGTCCATAGTTAACCCACCTAAAAGTTGTGGACCAGAGGGGGAGTGGCAATCGGGACGACTGGGACTTTTCCCGGGTGGGCAAGGGTAGACAATGCCCACCCAAACAGAATGCCTTCCCAACCAATAAAAATACAAGGAAACGAACGTGACGTAGCTTAGTCTTCCAATTAAATGGTATAAAACATAACAGGACATATCTACACTTTTGATTGGACGTGCTGTAGATATATAGCTAAAGGTTAATACTGAATATAATATAACTTACATAAAATATTATATAGCCTAAACCTAATATAGAATAGAGTGTAACTCTGGTGCGGTCAGAATTTTTCCCTGTGGATTTTAGTGCCCCACTCCGCCCCTGTTGTGGACTATTCTTAAATTCTGTTTTCCTGCTAGAAAACCAATCAATTCAAATGAAATCCATCAGTTCCGTCAAGAAAAGCAGTCAAATATTCAATATTCAAATATTGGCTTTTGTGATGAAAAGAAAAAGTGTGTTAGCTTGAACCAAATATTAGAGAGGGTATACAATCTTGACAATGTTCAGATCAGAGAAAAAATACCGTAAAGTTGAATTCAAAATTGTATTATTCACTTAGTTTTTATGTTGTATAATCATTCCGCCTTGAGAAAAGAAAGGTTTAAATAAGTAATTAAAAGCCCAACATTAATATGACATTTATACAATGATGAGCATATGGAAATTTCTCACTGGAAGTTGTCTTCGTAATTTTCATGGCAAGAAATCTGGCTGCAGCCTTCCATAACTACTGTGGCCATTTTGTGCTGTACAGCAGGGCCTGAACAGTCCCACAACCAATCTCAACACAGATTGGTCTACAAAGACAAGGAGCTCTACTTCAAAAATAGGCCTTGATTGTGCCATGTGGGACAAAAACGCCATCACTCAAACTAACTGTTCCTCCATCTTTCACTGATAAAATCCACTTTCCATTCATTACCCTTTATCATAAACACACGTCTATTGGGAAAGCCAGGCTTAGAAGTGGTTAAGCCTGTCCCTGGTTTCCTATTTCTAGGGAGCATTTATCTGATGATATATATTCCTTTTGGTAAGTGAAATGAGTTACTCTATTTCCAACAGGAAGGACATTGATAGGGCATTAGGGATTTGTTTATTTCAACTCAAAAGCCGTAGCATTTATCCTAGTATATTTTTCGCTGTGGGCTCAGACCAAATTATGTCTCAAGGCAAGATAAATCACAAGTCGTGAGTCAGAATACCACATGTTTTATGATCCTACACAGAGCCCTCATGCAGGCTACACTTTACTGAAAGCTGCACTGTGAATTTTGGAGTCAACGTGCTGCCGCTTGTTTGTGACTGGAAACTGTGATAAATGTGACAGCTGTCATATGCACATCAGCTGTCGAGGTTTTAGACATTCGGTGGAATGATGGGATTTGAAAAGAAGTTCATCTCCCTCCCTAATAAATCCATTGTCTTGTCTTCCTTCAGCAGGAGATGTATTGATGGACATATCCAACAAATAGACTTAGTGAAATATTGTAGCTACGTGGAGCTCAATCAGTTTAAGTGAGAGTGAAAAGTGAGTTGATGTGCTTGAGTAAACAACTCAACATCACTCTTGCAAAAAACTGACAGACAGGACAGGCTGTGCAGACAATTTAGAGACATAAAATTACCTACAAACACTTTGAAACAAGTTTGAAAAGAAGTTTTTGTCAATTTTTCCCCTGTTTTTTGACATCCCAGTTTAAGCTGCACACATAGAGAAGATCTCTCTTCAAGTAGGCATCGTCTTTGTCTAAATGGCAGGCAAAAATATATTGCTGCATGTTGCCACATAAAGTGGCCTCTTACACATGATCCTGTCAACACACTGCGGATGATCCCCTCATGAAGACCTTCTTACGTAAACTCCCGAACTTAGTATCCTGCTGCTTTGACCCAGGCAACAAAGCCAACTTATATGCCCAAACAGAAGCTGCCGAACAAAACTTAAGAGCTTGTGTAGAGGGGTGTTAAAGGGTCAAGTAAACTTGCAGCAGACCAGAAGGCCTAGGAGTAAAAAGGGAAAGAATCCTCCTTTCAATCTCCACTTTGTTTCTTGGGAAGGATCTGTGCCATCACCAACATTGGCCCAAATTTCTTAATGACAGGGCAAAGGGAGGAAAAGAGAGGAGGACAAATGAGGTCCACAACAACATGATTCTGGATCTCTCAGCGTGTAATGTGTCTGTTTAACATTACTGAGGTCCAGCTGCCTTAAGCTTACCACTGAGAGCCCCTGTGGTTTCTGAATACATTTCTTTCCCTGAAAACTTGCATCTAAAGTGAGGAATGAAAACATAGATAAACACCCTGTAAAACCCAATAAAAGAAAAACACTGACCTACAGCGATTTCATTCATGTATAATACACAACATAGATCTTCATTTAAGCACAGTTTACTATTCAGCATGTAACGCAATGATACTCATTATATAGAATCAAATTTAGTCCTACAAAGTTATCTATGAATGTGTCATTGACTTAACAGCATCCCTCATCCTGAGCAAGCATTTGGTGACAAAGAGGAACCATTCCTTTTTAAACCATGACTGATAATGTAGCAGTGAAAGTTTTTTTATTTATTTATTTATTTTTATTTATTCCGGTATGCTTTTGTCTTTGGCATCATTGTAAGACTGAAAATGTACCTTTTTTCAGATTGTTCTACATGTTAAATCCAAAAGTACAGTGTCTCATTTATAATTCCATCACCTTTGACATAATTACCTAAACTAGCTAAAACACAGCTGTATAGTATAACAAAGCATCTACCACATTTTAAATGTAGATAGAAGCTGACTGTTGTCATTCTTGCCTGATATCTGGTATAAATAAAAGTTATACAAAATATCTAAAAGTTTGATTCATCATTTAGATGAAACTTGCAGCAAGTCAGTCAGTGCGTTTACGTACAGCAAGAGAAAGCCTAATTATTGCCTTAGTCCGAATGAAGTCAAACCAAACTAGAGTTAGAAGTACTGAGCTAAGGCAACCAAATAATGCGATTGGAAATTTTCAATTTCTCTGCATGCCACTCCAACCCCGCCTCAGCCGGGCTTTTCATGGGAAGTGACGAGACCGCGGAAGCGGGAGTAAAAACACCGGTACACAACAACACAGCAGTAGCAACGAGTGAAGCATAATCTAACAGTACTTACAAAATGTACTGTGCTGCAGCGTTGTTGTCTTCCATTTCTTTGCTCATTGTGCACATCCTGCTTTTACTCTGACTGCTTCACTGCTGTAAGCATTTGTTTACTAGTGTGACACTCTAGGCCAACCAAAAAAATCAGACGTGAAAGGCTGTATGTCGCCACCTAGTTTTACAGTGGCGAACGCACATCTACCAATAATTAAATTTTTGTCCAATTTTGCCAAAAGCTCGATTTAGATGTGCATGTAAACGTACTGATTAACAGTTCTTCAGGAAATACTTCAGATTTTTGCCGCCGTTTTTCATTAATTAATTTATCTATTTGATAAATACACTGCTTTTAGGTGCTATTTACCTACTGTATTGTAACTACAATTATTGGACAAGCCACTCATTTCTCTATCTTTTACAGTTGTATGTAAAAACTTTTTTATTTTTTGTTATTTATGAACAGATTGAACATTATTCTAAGAAAACCTAAGATTATTACTAGTTTTATGAAAATTCTATTTTTGAAATAAACTGAAAGACTTAATAATTTCCGTTTACAATTAATCAATCTACACAATTATTCAGTGGAAAAAAGCATGCTGGAAAGGATTATATGCTACCACGAAGCATACTGTTAAACATCTATTTTGAAAAGATTTTCAGAAGACAATATGTAAAAACAGATCTGGTTATCTGACAGACAGGCTTATGTTCATACTCATACTTGCATTTTCAAGTTTAAGAAGAGCTAGAAATACTAATATCAAACTTGGAATTGGCTCTCTATGACATTATAACCTATTCAAGAAGTTTGAAAGGCAACAGGGATGTTAGTAACTTGAAAAAAATAAAACATCCACCCACTTCTTCCTAGCACATGTTACAAAGTCCCTGGTGTCCACAGAGAACTAAATATCTCACTGCTCTGATCAGTAACTAGCCAACCAATCAAAGCCTTCTGGCCATTTCACAATTATCTGCTCTCCATAACATAGGTGGAAAATGAACATTCACCCCAACAGTTTTCAGTCTTTCTCCTCCCTGTATCCTAAAATAGCTAAACATATCTTACTTATTCTTACACTTCTATGTAAAAAAAAAAAGAAAAAAAAAAAAAAAAAAAAAAAAAAAAAAGACTGAACTGACATCGCATTACGTGCCAAGCCGGGAGTTTGCAGGGGTAGACTTTCACCTCTGACTTCTGAGAGACACACAGCATATAATCATCATTACATCAATTTATTTCAGTGGCATTTGGGGGGACTAGCATATATCTGTCTGTCTATCTGTCTGTCTGACTGACTGACTGAAAGACTTGGATATTCTCATTGTACATGCATTTAATGAACTCTCTAAGCTACTTACTGTTGAAATAAAACAAAACTGTTTTGAGCAGAGATGACTTTCCTTTAACATAGAGAGGCTGAAATAATTTAAAAGATGAATGAAAAATAGAAATAGTTGTTTAGGCGCGCAAAAAGGAAAGTTGCCAACCCTTGCATCTTGTACTGGATGTGGTTAATGTTTTTTTTGTTTTGTTTTTTACCAAACTGACCTGAAATATAAAGATAAGTTTACATGATCATCAATATTAAGAGTAATGATAAAGAACTACAAATAAATTATGATACACACATTGTGTTTATATACTGTAATCTTTAGACTATTGAGCACACCTGAATATAAGCCACACTAGTTAAAATGTAAAAGAAAAATACATTTTGTACATATAAAGGCCGGACTTGAATAAAAGGCCACAGGTTTTCATGTTGTAAAATGAGATATTTACAAAGAAAGACGATATATGGAAGATTTTTTTAATTTTTATTTAAGACATGCTTTTTTTCTAACTCTGCCTGAAAATCAGCAAAAGTCATTGGTTGCTATCTTTATCTTCCTCTTGCGTCTCACCATCGATTAATTGAAGCCAAGCTTACGTGCAGTAGCTCCATTTCCTTCTTTTAGGGCCAGCTTGATTGCCTTTACCTTAAAGACTGCATCATATGCATTTATTTGTGTGTTTTTCATGATGCATAATATTTCCCCACATGTCTGTCTCACTTTTGTGCTTCCTGTTATAGTGCCCCCAGGAGAGCGTTAACCAATAAAAATCTATAAATTAGCCCCATCGTTGTATAGGCTGGAGGGTCCACAGTGTGTGAAAAAAGTAGCGGCTTATAGTCTGAAAATTAAGGCATATATATTTAAGATAATGAGCATTGCCACAAGGTGTGACAATGAGAAAGAAAATGTAAGTCATAAACGTTGCAGTAGTCTTCAGTCACAAAGACAAACACTTCAAACTGGACTTATTCTTGTTCATTGGTCATATCAAAACAAACTTATTTCTGAAATCATCTTGGCCTGCTGTTAAACTAGAATCAGTTCAAAGACACTTTCAGTTTTTAAAGAAAGCACATCATGTTATGCTTAGTGAGCAGCTTGATATTTTTTGCCATACCTCAGTCTGTAGTTTGGAATTTATTGTTTATTTGGGACAATAAATTTACTGTTTAGACCTGAAAAACCTTTAAATGCGGATTAAGTGCTAGTTTCCAGCTAATCATGAAAAGATTCTAATCCAGTAAGGTAAAGAAGTGAGCACACTATGGTAAAGCAGAAGTTTAATACATCAATACAAACTAACTATTGGTTCTTCAAAATAAAAGCCTTTTAGCCGTGAACCGTTACTTAGCCAGTGGAGCCACAGAGTGGTGGTTCAGGACCACTGTGGGAAAAGGAAGGGGCTTTAAGCATTATGTTTCTGTTCCTCAAACATAAAGCCCAAGAACCCATACCATCAGCATTACCAGCCACCACTTTGCTTCCAATGCCTAAAGGAGGTGTTCTTCAAAACAAAAGTCCTTCCTGTTTGACAGATTCAGAAATGTATATAAATTTATATTTTTATAATACATTTTGATGCTTGTTTGGCTACACTAGAGTCATGTTTATCACACGTGTGAGATTTTGCAATTTTATAACTGGCAACTACCTTTTCTATAAAAGGGAAAATTGGTGAGATTTCAAAACAAAATCTTGTTTAAACAGGTCATGGATAAACATTTTAAATTTGTACCACCATGGAGTTTTCAGCCATTGGGAAAGTACATGATTATTGTTAAGGAATTGCCACAATCAATTGCAGAACAAATATTTTCTTGGTCATTTTTTTACAATAGAAAAAGGGGGGGAAATGTTACAAAAAACATTTCATTAAATGTATACATAATCTGAAAATGAAAATGTGCTTGATCAGTAAGCATAAGGGATGCTGCTTTGTTTACTTTTTGAACGTTTCCTTGGAAACCGTGTCCAGAGGCCCTTGGCTGCGCCAAGCATACTGGGGATGGGGGGTGGGGGTGGGGGGGTCCTCTGTGAAATCCAAACTGACTGATCCAAGACATAGTAAGGATTACACCACTTCCCCTTGAATTCTGTCCTTGCCAACAAAGAGCTTTCTGTAACCACAGTCAAGTGAGCCGTTACTTAGCCAGTTGATCCACAGAGTGGTGGTTCAGGACCACTGTGGGAAAAGGAAGGGGCTTCAAGCATTATGTTTCTGTTCCTCCAACATAAAACCCAAAGAGCCCCTACCATCAGCATCACCACCCACCACTTTGCTTCCAATGCCTAAAGGAGGTGTTGGGATCTGGCACCTGCTGGGGACCCTGGCAGGTTCATGCCCTTGGCAGGTTCACATGTCACTCTAACAAAGAGTATGTCATTGTTTCTGTGAGCTGCCGTGGTTATTTTGTCCACTGAAGGCACAACTTGTAACTGGGAAAGAAATTAAATTTGCAAAAAAAATACGCGAACTAAAATTCAGGAACAATACACTGTTTTTCAGGAAGACAACATTATTTTAAAATAGTTACAGGTGAACTAATATTCCAAGTATTTTCTTTTTAGCAAATCTAAAGCTTATTCAGAGAACAATAAGACATCATTAGCAACAGTGTGAATAAATTGCATCACTAAATTTGCTAAATGGGAATTGAAGTTTAAAAGAAGGAATATCAAATGAAAAAGAACAAGAACAAGTTTACATGAAAATCTTTCAGCATGAGGTTTAACAAAAAAAACATCAATTTTATTTAATGAGAATTTATTAAAAAGTAATAAAAATCCATCCAGAGATTTTTTAAAGCACACACTTATTATATCAAAAAGCAGTGATATATCAGTGATATACCAGCTCAATGTTTCTGCAAAGGATTCAAATGCACCAAAATGTCAAATGACTTCATCTCTTAGAGAAAACATGTAAATTATTTGTGCTTGACTGATAATTAGATTAGGAATTTCCTATTTACTATCAGTGAAACAGATTCTCAGTCTCTAGAATCCAACAAATAAAATTGCAATTTTAGGACAAAAAGAAAAAATACTTTTTGTTGTCTCTACCCATCATCTTTGCTCTTGTCGTGGAGAAAATAGCTTCTTCTTCATAAACAAAGATGAGGCCACAGTCCTTTAGGCGTTTTAGATATTTAATAAGTAGATTGGCCAGATTGCAAGACAAACCGTGCACCCAAACGGCGACATGCTCGAATTCTCTCCCGTACCCCCTATTCCTAATGTTAGATGGTGTATGGTAATCCAACATTATCTTCCTCAGTTCCTCCTGAGCAGTCTTGATGTCTGGTCCCACAAGGTTAAATCACTACACTACTGCTCACTGACCTCTGTTTAAGGACCCTGATGATCTCTATATGACATATTTCCTTGATGCATTTACTGACATGCAACTACTCAATTCATTCTAATTACTTTGAAATATTCCCGTCACACTGTATTTAGAAATCTGTTTAATTAAGAGAGAGCCAGTCAAATGAGTTTTGAATTTGGTGATCCTAAAAAAAAAATCTACATTTAAAAATTTGCCATTTAAAAATGTTTTTTGTTTTTTGTTTTTTTAAAACAAAACCAAGTTTTTTTCCCTGGTAAGAGAATGACATTTGTAATTGTATACTCAGTGAGTATTAAGTGCTAGGGGCCCTGTACTGGCTTGGTGTAGGAGCCCTAAGCAATAACTTAATCCATTTATGCCTTGGGTCAACGTCGGTTTAGATAACAATTTCATTGTTTTACATTAGATACGTTGTCTGCATCATGTGTTTGCATTAAGTTGCTGATGTGCAAGGAGGAAATGGTTGAAACTTGAAACATTGCATCCTTCCTTTTCGACTGTGATACTGCACACAGTGATACTGAAAGTAACAATTCAGAATATTCAGCATGTACCCTCAAGGCAGTGGCCATAAAGGTGTGTTAGTAGTTAGTAGTAATAGAAAAACTGTCAATGTCTTCAGCAGATTGAAGATGACAAAAGTAGAAGGAAGGATCAGAATGAAGAGAACTATGTAAGCATCAAAGGCTAAAACCTTGTCTGACCTTCTGTTGTGTAAGACACTTTTTGAGCCAAGTGAGTCATCGGCTAAAATGAAACAAAAAAAAAAAGAGCCACATTGTCTGCCCTTGATTATACTAAATTGCTTAACAGGCATATATAACATCTTAAAATGAGGCAGTACTGAAAAACACTTTCACAAGATACACACCACGAAAGTGAAAATGCCATGTGTTGTTGACAAAAACTCCAGAGTTACTGACACAAAAATGCGACACTTCTGTCAAAGGGGGCTTATATGAGGCAGAGGTTTTGGTTTACACAGGAAATGAAGAGCAACAGCAGCCATGAAACCTGTTCCTCTTAAACCAATTATTCATAATTAAAACACTAAACAAAGGAAAAAAAGAAAACTTAGAATTTAGATTATCGTGCCTTCGTGATGTATCTTGCAGAGACAAACTGGAGCAACTGAAAATGACTGAAATAATTTGAAATCCAATTTTAAACTATCATGAAAATTAAAAGCAACAACTAATTCTAAACAGTAGTTCAGACAGGAATTGGGTAGAGAGAGAAGAGGGGAAGACATGCAGCAAAGGTCCCAGAGTCGCAAACGGCTGCATCGAGGCCTAACAGCCCCTATATATGGGGCTGTCACTCTACGCACCACCGCGCAACAACTAAATTCTACTTCAGCTTTATACATTAGCTTTGTTACATTTCCTCTTGTATGTTGGTCTTGAAAACAAATATCAAAAACATGCAGCATAGAGAAAAAGAAGAATAAAAAATCTATTACTGCCATGGCTAAGCAGGAGCAGCTCTTAGGGCCCATATTT